>CM046433.1:29972578-29980078 GCA_025506505.1 Flaveria sonorensis
AAACCCTTATGTGAATTGTTCAATCTAGTCTGGCTCATGGCCCAGTTTATTTTAATATTTATCCTAATCTGCAATTATCGTTGTCTGATGTCAATATTTTAGATGCTTTAACTTTGAATGTTAAAACACATGGCTACAATTATGTACCAGGATCAAAGGTAATATGTATCTGTTATAGATTTTATTATAAGCCTTTATTTACGCTTAATCCTCATTATAAAATGGTAGATAAACCTTTAAATGAAACAATTTTAATAGAAACTAATTTTAGTAAAGCTAATATTACAACTAGAAGAAAAATTAAATAGGAAGAAATTAATTTTTCAGAGAATTGGGTACTAGATAAAGTTAGCCCATCTCAACAATATGTGGATAATAATCCAATAAATATTTCACAAACTAATGAAGGGTCGGTACAAATAAAATTTAAAAATAATAAAATAAAATATGAACCCTCTTTGTCAAAATCGGTGTCATCACACTATTATATTTCTCCTGTAGATTACACGGTTAGAAGTCTTTCTAGGGCATCAACATCTAAGATTAGGGAAGAATTTCCTAAAAGAAAAATAGATGAATTAAGAATAAACTCAGATAATATAGTTCGAGGAATTAGAGTAGATCCGGAACTAACCGAATCAGAAATAAATTTTGTATAAATATGAATCAAAAAGAAAAATTAAATTTTACTCCGGGATCACCGGTAAGAGAAGAAATTTCTAAAGAATTTCTCCAACTCAAATGGGAATTATTTAGAACATAGTTTTTCAAAAATTTTGAAAAAACAGATAAAGAATTTTTAAGAAAAGAATATTATAATGAATTAACTGAAAAACAAGAGATCATACCTTTTGTTCCATGGTTTATTAAAAAATATACTAATAGTATTATTTCAGTTATAGAAAGAAATTTTAATATAAATGGAAATATAATTTCAAATGTTTTCCCTCTTACAAATGGTTTTAAAATAGAAAAACAATGAGAGGAAAGATATTATCAAGCTTTTCAAAAATTATTAGAAGGTGAAACCTTACAAACAACAATTTCTCATATAAATGGTTTAATAAAACAATAAAATTATTCAAATCTTTATTTGATAATAATTAGAGAACAACTCCAAGATATTTCTAAGAAAATGGATAAAATACTATGCCATTTGAAAGAAAAATAAGGTGTCATAATAAATGACCAGATAAAAAATAAAGAGTCTATTGCTACTCCTAGTATTCAATTACCTCCTAAGGTAACAGATTTCAAAACAAAATCCGAAGAGAATTTAATGCAAACATTAAATGATTCAATTAATATTCTAAAAAATCTAAAAATAAATATATTAACAGATTTTGAAGATAGTCTAAAAGAAGAAGATTATAAGCAAAAGATTAATGATGAAATCATGAAGTTATCTAAGTTTGCTAATAAACCAACTCAGAGGATGTATTATTATCCTAGGCCTACTCCACAGGATGTTCTAATAGAAGAACATGTATACGTAATTAGTAATTCGTATAGTGGAAAAATGATCTATGAATGGAACATAGATGGTCAAACAGAAGGGCAGATTTATAATACTGTTCATAGGATGCTTATGTATAGCACTATTTGTCAGAATAATAAGAATACGACTAAAACAATAGCTCAGATGATTATATCAGGTTTTACAGGCCAACTTAAAGGTTGGTGGGATAATTATCTATCAGATTCAGATAGAAAAGAAATCCTCAACAGCACAAAAGAGGATAATGGGGTTGTAGATAACAACTCAGTTTATACTTTAATAGTTAATATTATAGAACACTTTACAGGTAGATGGTCTGATAATTCGGAGAATATTAGGACTCTTCTACAAAATCTTAAGTGTAGAACTCTAACATCTTTTAGGTGGTATAAAGATACTTTCCTAAGTAGAGTAATGGAACTCCCCGAGTCTAATAGCTCATATTGGAAGTCAAAATTCGTAAATGGCCTCCCTTATTTATTTACAGAAAGAGTTAGGAATAACCTAAGAAAAGGTGAAATTAGTATAATTTATGATGATTATACTTACGGCAAGTTAATAGGAACTTGTATTCAAGAAGGTTTAAATTTATGTAATGAAATTAAATTAAACCAACAAATTAAAAAACATTCTTTAAATGAAAAGAAACAATTAGGTGAATTCTGTAGTCAATTTGGTATAGAATGAACCTCAAATAATTCTAAGAAAATTAAAAAATCAAATCCCTACCAACATCAGAAAAGAAAAAGGAAAAGGGAAGATAGAAAGAATAAAAGAATTCAAAAATACGAGGAACATAAGCCTTCGTATAAGACATATAGGTGGAAATTAATCTGTAAGAAATGTGGAAAAATAGGTCACAGAGCAAGAACTTGCTGGGTTAGGAAGAAGCTTAATAAGCTAGAAGATGAAGATTTAAGAAATCAAATATCAAAGATATTGTTAGAATCAGATACTGAATCTGATCAATCTTCTAATGAAGATTTAAATATTTTAGAAAATGAAAGTCTATACTTTTCCTCTGAAGAAGAAAACTGTTGTAAAAACAATTGTTGTAATAATACTTTAGAAGAAGAAGAAGAAAATATTTATCAAATAATTTCACAATTTAAAAATATGGAAATAAACGTATTAACATGTGAAATAATAGAATTATTAAAAGTGGTAGATGATCAACAGATTAAAGAGAAAATAATCTCTTCATATATGGAAAAGCAAGAAGAAGGTCATTCTTGTTCAAATTTTAAAGAATCAAAACTTATTTCTCTGGCAGAGTTAAAAATTCAATTAAATCAGAAAAATAGAGATAAAAAACCTGTTGATATACAACAATTAAAAAGAGAAATTGATAAATTAAAATCAGATATAAAAATTTTACAACAAAATAATAAAGAATTAGACAACAGAATAATATGTCTAGCAAAAGATAAATTAAATATACAACCAATAGAAGAATCAGAATTATATCTGAAAAATATAAGAGAAATTATTAGTTCTAAAAAATGGCATAGAAAAATTAAACTACTAATAGGAAATGATTTCTTAATAGAAGTAATTGCACTCTTTGATAGTGGTGCAGATTTAAATTATATACAGGAAGGATTAATTCTTACGAAATACTATTATAAAACTACTCATACTCTCAGTCATGCTGGGAAAGGAAAATTAGAGGTAAATTATAAAATCCCTCAAGCTTTTATTTGCCAAAATAATACTTGTATTAATACAAGCTTTGTATTGGTAAAAAATCTTGGAAACCAAGTTATACTTGAAAGTCCTTTCTTTGATAAAATATTTCCTTTAAAAAACGTAGACCGTACTGGAATAACTGGTACGTATGAAAGAAAAGAAATTGTTTTTAAATTTATCTCTAATCCGATAACAAGGACATTGAATAATTTAAAACATGAATTGCTGAAAGCAAAGATAAATCAAATTGAATTTCTACAAAAAGAAATATTTTCTTTAAATATTCAAGAAAGATTAAATAATCCAAAATTACAAGAAAAGATTAAATTAATAGAACACCAATTTAGCTTACAAATATGTAATGATCATCCCAATGCTTTCTGGGATAGAAAGAAACATATTGTTTCACTTCATATAAAGAAAACTTTAATGATAGTCAAATTCCGACTAAGGCTAGACATTGTCAAATGAATTCCGAATATATGGAATTATGTAAACAAGAGATAAAATCTCTTTTAAACAAGAATTTAATAAGAAATTCAAAGTCTCCATGGTCATGTTCAGCCTTTTATGTTAATAAACATTCTGAACAGGAAAGAGGCGTACCAAGGTTAGTAATTAACTACAAACCACTTAATAAAGTATTAAAATGGATTAGGTATCCTATACCTAATAAGAAAGATTTATTAGACAAATTATACGAGTCAAATATATTTTCTAAATTTGATCTAAAGTCAGGATACTGACAAATACAAATTAAAGAAAAAGACAAATATAAAACTGCCTTTACAGTACCTATTGGGCATTACGAATGGAATGTTATGCCATTCGGATTAAAAAATGCTCCATCAGAATTTCAGAATATTATGAATGATATTTTTATCCCTTATAGTGAATTTATCATCGTCCTTGTATTTTCAAAGGATATTGAAACTCATTTTAAATATTTAGAAATATTCAAAAATATAATTTTAAAAAATGGTTTAGTTATATCTAGACCGAAAATGTCGTTTTTTGAAACTAAAGTCAGATTTCTAGGTCATAATATTAATCAAGGAAATATAATTCCGATAAATAGAAGCATTGAATTTGCATCAAAATTTCTAGATGAGATTCTGGATAAAACTCAATTACATAGATTTCTTGGAAGCCTAAGTTATATTCTTCCTTATTATAAAAATTTAGCAGAAGATACTGCTTTATTATACGATAGGCTAAGGAAAAATCCTAAGCAATGGTCTATCAATCATACTAAAGCAGTACAAAAGATTAAGCAAAAGGTTCAAAACCTTCCTTGCTTAATGATAGCAAACCCAGAATGGGAAAAGATAGTTGAAACTGATGCCTCAGATATAGGCGATGGGGGTATATTAAAACAAATATCTCCAATCAATAAACAAGAATATCTTGTTAGATTTCATTCTGGAAAATGGAATGAAAGCCAGAAGAATTATGCAACTGTTGCAAAAGAAATTCTTGCAATAGTTAAATGCTTTTTAAAATTTCAAGATGATTTATTCAATAAGAAATTTATAATTAAAACTGACTGTAATGCAGCTAAATATATGTTTAACAAGGATTTTAAACATGATGTTTCTAAGCAGATGTTTGCTAGATGGCAAGCAAATTTAGCACCTTTCGATTTTGAAATAATTTATAAAAAGGGGACTGATAATAGTCTTCCTGATTTTCTTACCAGGGAATATTTAAACCAATGAGTCATCCAAAAGGAATTTTGCAAATAACAATGACCATGATCACTGAAGGAAAGGATGATATCCAAATTGAATTAATAGCATTAAATAATAATATTAGAGAAATAAAAGAAATTCCGTTTTTGTCTAATAAGGCAAAAAATCATGCTATTGGACAAATTAAATATCAAATAAGATCGTTGGAAAAACAACTGAAGGATCTAAAACACCAAGAAATAATACTTTCTTGTGGTTAAATGTTTCGGCCATGATCCCTTGGGACAGAGGCAGAGGACGAGGAAGAACTCCATCTTATAGAGGAAGAGGAACAGAAAGAATTATCCATCAAATGGGTAATAAAAAGCTTATTGCTATGGATGGTTCATCATATGCATCATCCTCCTCAAAACCTCAATTTGATGAAAAAACTTTTAAAGAGTTTTTAGCTTATAAAGCATCACAGGGACATATCCCTGAAGAAACAGCATCATATGCACAGGTCACGATAAATGAAAATGAAGATGAAGGATGGATTAATAATCCAAAAAAGGATGTTATACTCCTTTTAGACCAAAAAGATAAAAAATGGAGTGATCAGCCTTGGTTTATAATTAAGAGATTTTGATTCGGGATTCTATCCCTCTGAGACATATAAGTCCAGAACATATTATGAGGAACTCCTCAAAGCAGAATCCTGCGAAATTACTTATTATATGGGTAGTAATAAAATTATAAGTTTCAGTAAGATAGTAATTAAACAGATCATATCTGTTGAAAACTGGGGAATATCTCCTTTAAAAGACAGGAAATTTTACACCCTGAAACTAGAACTCCCATTAGATATAACTATTGGGATTATATAAATGCCTTTTAATAAAGTATTTCTAATTGATAATCAAAATCATAAACACTCATGGTTCATAAAAATTTGTTATACAAATTATGAATCAAAAATACCAGCATGGTTTTATCAATGGTGGCAGTCATACGGTCTATCTATTGATATTTTTATTAATGAGCCTAAAAAAATTAAAAATTTGTATACCCAATGGGTAGAGCTTTCTCCAGCCTTGATAGAGGCACAACACAATAATACTTTTATAGAAAGAATGGCCTCTTTACACTATTTTGTCCAGTTCAGTATCCCTTGGATATGGAAATGGATTTCGGAAACTGATTATACCAGTGAAAATATTTTCTGTTTAAAAAGAGCTTATATGACTAAGTTCTAGAAAAAAAATAATGGATAAAGAAGAAGATGGCAAAATTAAATGCCAAGACACTCTGGATCAAATCCAGAAAACAATTGATCTATATAAAAACAGCAGTAGATAAAGCAGCAGAGGGAATCTCCGAGCCCATTCCAACACATTGTTAGAAGAATTAAAATGATTAAAGGCACGGATGATATAAGTAACCAAGAGATGATGAAATATTATCTAGAAGAAGTTAAAAAGGATATAGCCAAGAACTTCAAAAGAAAAGATGAATCATCTTCGAAAAGAAAAGAATCAAGTTCTTCACAATTGGAAGCAGAAGACTCCCAGTTATACCAGGACAGTCAAGATGAGAACGAGCCTATGGATGACGAGGCTTACGCCAGAATGATAGCCGAATTAGATGAGGAATTCGGTCCGGTTGATACACCAGAAAAGACAAAAGACAAGAGGACACAATAGGCCCCACAAAGAAGAAAAGAAGAACCAATAATTCATAAATCGACAAACATTTTTGTCTGCATACTACATTATTGTAGCTTTTACTATTCACTTTTTGACTTGTAATACAAAACGCGTCATACGTAATTATGAGCGAATATTCGTTGTAATATTCGGTACCAAATCCCCTATATAAAGGGACTTAGTGTTTAGAAGAAGGTATCGGTTTTTAGAACCACTCCTATCTCTCTCTTGTACACTCTCTAGTAAAAAATTTCAGCAATAATATTTAAAGTTTTAAAGTTTGAAGAATCAAGCCTACTGGTAATTTCCAATTCTTAACATATTATTTATATTTGTATGATTGCCTCAATGAGAAGCTAAACCTCTAAGTGTTGGAACATCACCATGCTCAAAAGATCATCAAAATAAAAAAGAGATCTTCAAACCCAAAAAAGGGTAAAAATTTAAGAGGAATCGTGGGATAGGGTTACAGCCCATCTAAGATGTTAATGTGGGTGGTCGACCGCCTGGGGACCCGTTTAAGCCAAAAAGCCAAGAAGGCGTGGGGCGTTTTGGGTCTGACCTGTACTGACCACATATTAGCATCCTGGACAACGGCTGTGTAAAATCACCAAAGTTCCATCGTTTCTCTTGATCTTTCTGCCCTTGTCTGAGCTTTATGGTTTTCTCCTCTTTTCCTGTTTCCAATTTAAGTTTCTAGCATCTCTAATAGCTATTACAAAACTTTCTGGTAAGTCTTCTAGAGTTAGAGGCTTGAATGCAATTTGCACTAGTCCTATATGAATAAATTTATATTCTTTTTTATAGTTTTGTAAATCTCTTTTTGATAATAATTTTATTATCATCTCATCTGTGTTTAAGGAAAATGTTTCCTCAGTTGTTTTAACAACTTGTTTTAGTCCTAATTTTTCAAAAGTTCATAATTTATATATTAGTT
>CM046433.1:29985078-30126264 GCA_025506505.1 Flaveria sonorensis
CTTGGGAGTATGCACGTGAATGGCTGGTGTAGGTGTGTGTTCTTTATTTTGTGCGGGGTGTATTTGTGTGCGTGGCAGTGTAAGAATGTATGGTTGTTTGGGTGATGTTGTGTGTGTTCGTGTGTGAGTGGGAATATCGATAACCATCCCTGTAACCGAACCGTGAACGCAGAACCGTACGACCCATTGTTAATATTTAATATTAAATATTAATTACATAATAAATGTGCATCTAGGTTGTTCGGAAACTTAATCGTACGTGCTTTCACTTATTGATTTTTGCTGTGTATTTAAAGTGAGTTTACAACCCTATTTTTCATACTTTACTCTCTTTTGGGAGAGAGAAACATGTTGTTTTTCATAAACTGTACATTACTTAGATTGGTAATACTGCATATACTAGTTTACTATTGTGATACCACTACGCCTCATTCGGATCGTTAATATGGTACTAGCAAGGTGATTGTTAGTTGATCTATTGGGTTTGACAAACCCCACCCGGGCTAGTTGCACTAGCTTGATTGGAGGTCAAACGGGTGAATGGTTAGCCTGTTTTACTGTGCTGTGGTCTGGTATCCACAGCCGGGGCATTCATTATATTATTACTGTCAGCTCGGTCGCGAAATTCATACACATAGTGACTTGTTATAGGCTAGCTACCTACTTATATGCTTTGATTACTTAATCTGAATTCATTACTAGTATTTACTGTTTTCTGTTAAACCTATGAACTTACCAACCTTGTGTTGACACTTTAGCATGTTTCTTTCAGGTTCTCAAGATGCGCACGTTTAGGATCATCTCATTCATGCATTTATCATCGTATGGGTCACATGATACATTTACATTTCCTATGAACTTTATTTAATTGGTTTGCGCGTTTTGCGCCATTTAAAAATTAAGATTGATTATGCTTCCGCTATTATTCTTATGTTTACATTATTAACTCTGTTGTTGGGAATTTCAAACGTCAACGAGTAATTATGTTTTGTAATTAATGTGTCGTTTGGTGTAACTAGTGGCTGAGATCCTGGTATGTCACACGCCTAACGGTAATACCTCGTTGGTGGAAATTGTGGGTGTGATAGATTGGTATCAGAGCCAATGGTTATAGCGAACTAAATTAAAATTTGTATTTCATTTCCATTGCATTTAGACTATAGCCTGATGCCTTAGTTACATGCATATAGACACGTTTAGCTTTGTTAGCTGGCCTTGTTTGCTTTGCCTTGCTGGATTTGCTGGTTGTTGCTCATTCCTGTGAGCGGTTCTTTGTAAGAATGGCTTCTTCTTCGTCTGCTCCTTCTTCTTCTCCTTCTTGAGGAAAGAAACCCATCTATTACGATTATAAAACTTCACCTACGGGTCCGTGCGAGTGGCCCATGCGTTATAATAATAACGAGGAGATCAATTATGACCAGCCGTTTGCTTTACCACAGTACCCACCGGTTCATAAGTGGGAACACTATCCTCAGTATGTGACCAGTCTAGTTCAGGAGAGAAATGTTCCTTTACCTCCTGAAAATCGGCCTCGTACTAGGTCCACTCCGGCTAGGAACCCTGATGCCCCTACCCTACCTCCCCTTCCCTGTCCTCCCAAGCAGGCCATGGTGGCTATAGCGGCTACCTTTCACCTCGAGCGGAAACGCGTTGCTGAGCTATAGGCAGATAATGGGGTGTTGAAGAGAATAGTGCGGGAATCGATTGCGGACATCAAAGAGTTGAAGAGACGGTTCAATGTACTAATGGATTATGATAATAAGCATGTGGACCGTGTCACTGGTTTATTTGAGCGTGTGGTTAGCGACGAGGTGGACATCGCTGCTAACAGTCAGCGACTTGATACTCTTGAGGGTCAAGTCAATGAACTGAACGTAGTACCGAAGCCTGAAGAGGAAGATCCAGAGGAAGAGCCGGAAGAGGAATCGGAGGAACAGCCTGAGGACGAGCCTGAGGATAGCACCGGATTCGTCGATTCATATTGATTCTCTTTCTTTATTCATTTCATTCATTTATCAGACTTTGGTTTATTTCACACCTAGATGGGAAGGGTTGTTTTCCATCCGACTTATGTTTCTGAATTTTGATATTTGGTTTGATTAATTGTAGACGTACTTACAATTTATTTTGCCAGAAATTATTATTTGAACATTTAGTTGTGTGTGCTAAATTCTTTAATTACTTATACTTAAATGAAGTTGATATGTTGCATATTTACTTATTTTTCTATGTTGTGATTGTTAAGAATGTGTGGACGTGGACGTGGGCGCGGTACCATCAACATGACGCCAGCAGAATTGGCCGCCCTCATAAATCAGCATATGGCTGATGCACTGGCGAACCACAACCCTAACCCTCAACCCGCTCCAATTGGTAAGCTACACTAACCTTATTTCTGACATTACCGTTTCGTCAATTCTGTTGAAATTATAACATCCGTTAAAATCCCAAGGTCCTGATAAAAAATTGTTGCAGGTCAAGGAATCTGTACTTTCAAGTCCTTTATGGACTACAAACCAAAACCATTCAAGGGAACGGAAGGAGCGGTGGAACTGCTCCGCTGGTTTGAAAAATTGGAGTCTGTGTTCGAGATGTGCAACTGCCCTGCTAAGAGTAGGGTGAAGTATGCTACCGACACTCTGGACGGAGCTGCTTCATCCTAGTGGAACACCCAGGTACAAATGTTGGGTATTGAGATTGCCAATCAGACCACCTGGGAAGACTTTAAAAAGCTGATGAAGGAAGAATACTCCCCCTGTGACGAGGTGCAGAAGCTAGAAATGGAATTCTGGAACCTGAAGATGACGGGTTCTGAGATTGGGGCATACACCACTCGCTCTCATGAGCTTGCTACTCTGTGCCCTAATATGATTAACCCTCTTTCCTTGAGGATTGAAAGATACTTGCATAGGTTATCTCTAGAAATCCATAGCATGGTCACTACTTCAAGACCAAACACCATACAGGAGGCGATCAGACTGGCGCACCAGCTAACGGATCTGGCTGTCGCACAGAGCAAGCTACCCCCGCGTGGTGCTACATCCAGTTCCAATGACAACAAGAGAAAATGGGAACCTTCTGCCAATAGGAAACAATCTTCATCCTCTACTCCCCAGCAACAGCAAAACAAGAAATTCAACCAACCACAACCTACTCAAGACTTAGTTAGTTCTGGTGGTTACCATGGAAACCTTCCAAAATGCAATAAATGTAAGTTTCATCACAACGGACAGTGCACGAAGAACACTTGTGAGCGGTGCGGAAGATTTGGCATGCTACCAAGAATTACAGGGTAAACCTCTAAGCAAAAGCACCTCAGCAGCAACAACAACAAAATAATAATCAGACCGTGTGTTATGAATATGGACAACCTGGTCACTTTAAGAGGGAATGCCCAAAGCTTAGGAGAAATGGTAACAATGGTATGACTGACAAACCAAAGGACAACAATAGTGGGGGAAGCAGTGGTGCCAAGGGTAGAGCCTTCGTCATGGGTTCAGGTGAGGCTCGTAATGATCCTTCTACTGTAACTGGTAAATTTCCTGTCAATGGTTGTTTTGCCACTATTCTATTTGATTCTGGTGCTGATAGGAGTTTCATTTCGCATAAGCTCAGTCAATTTCTAGATGTTAACTCAACAGCCTTAGACACGAACTATACAGTAGAAATAACTAACGGTAAGATCATAGAGTCTTCTCATATATACTGGGTTGTAAGATAGGTCTGCCTGGGCATGATTTTGATATTGACCTTCTATCTATTATGCTTGGTAGTTTTGATGTTGTTGTCGGCATGGACTGGTTGTCTAGGAACCAAGCTGAAATCATTTGTCACAAGAAGCTCATCCGTCTACTCTTTCCTGATGGAGAGATACTTATGATGGAAGGCGACAAGAGTGGTGCTGTGGTCGGCATTATCTCTTACATGAAGGCTCAGAAGTGTCTGAGAAAAGGGCATTTGGCGATTTTGGACTTAGTTACTGAGAAGACCACGGAAGTGAAGCGACTAGAAGATATTTCTGTTGTTAAAGACTTTCCCGAGGTATTTCCAGAAGACTTGCCTGGCCTTCCTCAACACAGAGAAGTAGAGTTTCAAATTGAGCAGACTCCAGGAGCTGCTCCGATTGCTCGGGCGCCGTACCGATTGGCACCGAACGAGGTACAAGAGTTGTTTAAGCGATTACAGTAACTATTAGACAAGGGATTCATACGTCCCAGCTCTTCACCCTGGGAAGCTCCAGTACTTTTTGTGAAAAAGAAAGATGGATTTTCAGGATGTGTATTGACTACCGAGAGCTAAATAAGGTGACGATCAAGAACAGATATCCATTTCCATGCATTGATGACCTGTTTGACCAATTGCAAGGATCAAGCTACTATTCTAAGATCGATTTGAGATTGGGTTATTATCAGTTACGGGTTTGGGAGGAAGACATCCCGAAAACGGCATTACGGACTCGCTATGGACATTTTGAGTTCGCGGTTATGCCTTTTGGACTAACCAATGCCCCAGCAGTTTTCATGGACCTCATGAACCATGTTTGCAAGCCTTATTTGGATAAGTTTGTCATTGTCTTTATTGATGACATACTAATCTAATCTAAGAATAAGGAAGATCATGAGGAACACTTGAGAATCATTCTGGATTTGTTGAAGAGTGAACAACTTTATGCAAAGTTCTCAAAATGTGACTTCTGGATGCGAGAAGTGCAATTTCTTGGGCATGTGGTGAACGAAAAGGGTATACATGTAGATCCTTCAAAAATTGAAGCAATCAAGGATTGGCCGACACCTAAAACGCCTACTGAAGTGCGGCAATTCCTTGGTTTGGTGGGCTACTATAGACGATTTATCGAAGGATTTTCAAAGCTGGCACAACCTTTGACTGCCCTGACTCATAAAGGAACTATTTACAAATGGGGCAGCAAAGAGGAATCAGCATTTCAGGAACTTAAGGACAAACTCTACAGCTCGCCAATGGGACTTGTGATTTTTTTGTTTACTGTGATGTATCCATCCAAGGTTTGGGATGTGTACTGATGCAACGCAAAAATGTCATTGCTTATGCATATAGACAACTCAAGGTGCATGAGAAGAACTACACAACACATGATTTGGAACTAGGAGCTGTAGTGTTTGCCTTGAAGATCTAGAGACACTACCTATATGGAACCAAGTGCACGATCTATACAGATCATAAGAGTCTCCAGCACATATATGATTAGAAAGAGTTGAATATGCGGCAACAACGGTGGTTAGAATTGCTCAATGATTACGACTGTGCAATCAAGTATCACCCAGGTAAGGCTAATATGGTAGCCGACGCCCTCATTCGAAAGGAAACACCAAAACCCCATCGGGTGCGCACATTGCAAATGACCATTCACTTCGATCTACCAGTGCAAATTAAGGCTGCTCAATCTAAGGCATTAAAAGTTGAGAATCTAAAGGCAGAATCCATATGGGGTATGGAGAAACAATTAGAGATCAAGACTGATGGAATCTGTTATTTCATGGAACGGATCTGGGTACCAAAGTATGGGGATTTATGAGAGCTCGTAATGGATGAAGCTCATAAGTCACGTTACTTAATTTATTCGGGTTCAGACAAGATGTACCAAGATTTGAAGGAGTTTTACCGGTGGCCAAACATGAAAGGTGAGATTGCCACCTATGTAAGCAGATGTCTAACTTGTTCTAACGTTAAGGTGGAATACCAGCGACCATCCGGTTTACTGCAGCAACCGGACATTCCAGTGTAGAAATGGGAGCAGATCTCGATGGACTTTATCACAAAGTTACCGAGGACTCCCAGCGGATGCGATACCATTTGGGTTATAGTAGATCGCTTAACAAAATCCACACATTTCCAGGCAATCCGAGAGACTGATCGAATGGAGAAGCTAACACGAATTTATTTAAGGGAAATAGTCTCTCGGCATGGTATGCCAGTATCTATCATCTCAGATTGTGACGCTCGGTTCACTTCTCATTTTTGGCAATCCTTGTAGCAATCATTGGGGACGCGGTTGGATATGAGCGCTGCGTATCATCCGTAAACCGATGGTCAGAGTAAGTGTACGATCCAGAAACTGGAAGACATGTTGCGTGCCTATGTGATTGATTTTGGCAGCAGTTGGGAAACTCATTTACCATTGGTCGAGTTCTCCTACAATAACAGTTATCACACCTCAATCAAAGCCGCACCATTTGAGGAACTGTATGGACGAAAGTGCAGATCACGTATCTGTTGGGCAGAAGTTGGGGAAAGCCAACTTACGGGTCCTGAACTTGTGCACGAGACAACTGAGAAGATCGTGCAAATTCGAAATCGTATGGCAGCGACACGGGATCGACAGAAGAGTTATGAAGATAAACGTCATAACCCATTGGAATTTCAGGTTGGTGACAAGGTACTTCTGAAAGTCTCACCTTGGAAAGGTGTAATCCGGTTTGGGAAACGGGGAAAGTTAAATCCGTGCTACTTGGGACCATTTGAGATTATCAAAAGGGTTGGTCTAGTAGCCTATCAGCTGAATTTACCTGAAGAGCTCAATGGAGTACACAATGTGTTTCACGTTTCAAAACTGAAGAAGTGCTTAGCTGATGAATCACTAATCGTACCCTTAGAGGACCTGGAGATTGATGAACAGTTATGTTTCATTGAAGAGCCAGTTGAGATTATGGATCGAGAAGTCAAAACCCTAAAGCGTAGCAAGATTCCCATTGTACGCGCTAGGTGGCATTGAAAGCATGGACTAGAGTTTACCTGGGAACATGAAGATCAGATGAAAAAGAAGTACCCACAACTGTTCAAAGATCAGGCAGCCATTTCTTAAGGTATCATTCCTAAGATATCTTTTATTTTAAATTTCGAGACGAAAATCCCTTTAACAAGGGGATGATGTCACAACTCTCGTGAAACCTTACAATTCTTCCTTATTGTTTTTATTCTAGATTCACAGAAACTCTATTCTATATGTGTTATGGATCGCTGAATCTCATGTTCTCAAATGAACCTGATATTCTAATTTTTGGGACGAAAATTCCTTCAACAAGGGGATGATGTGACAACCCGAGTTTTCAGGTTACCATTGTCTCCTGAACCTAGCCTATCTTCACTATTTTTTTATATAATTAATCTATTTTATTTTATTATTAGTAAATGAATTTTTTTTATTATTATTTCATAATCCATTTTTTTATTATTATATGATAATGGTGGATATTATAATTATTAATAATTAATTCTAAACAATCTAAACTTAACTAACCT
Organism: Flaveria sonorensis; assembly: GCA_025506505.1. NCBI lineage: Eukaryota > Viridiplantae > Streptophyta > Magnoliopsida > Asterales > Asteraceae > Flaveria > Flaveria sonorensis. The sequence continues at coordinate 29,992,354 of CM046433.1, forward strand.
AATTGACAATTAACCTTGATGGAGGGACTAAAATTGCCAATTTGCAAAACCTAATCTTATTAAATAACCCAACCCCACTTATGGTTCCACCCTCATAGATCACCTTCATCATCCGAAACCCTAATTCCAACCGTAAAGTTCCTGCCGTCATCCCGTTACCGTCACGGTTAAAATGGCTTTAAATGAATCAATTAGTGACAATTAGGACTAAACTTGAACATAATTCACTAAATCAAAGATCAATTATCAATTTTGAACAAATTGGAGAGTTAATTCAAGTGAAAAAACTTGTTTTGGCTAGAAAGGAACTTGTGAAATGTTCTTGATTTCACGCGAAAAGTTGCTATTTCGCACGAGAAGTTCAATTAGTCGCGTAAGACGATTACAAAAGGATTCAATCGTGCGAGAAGATTGACTAATCCCAAAATTCAGTTACAACATTAGTTGCATGAAAAGTTACAAGTTGTCTTGCGAGAAGTTAAGAAATATTAAGAAGTTTGAAATATGATTTTCAAAATGGCCATCAACCCTAATTTGAAGAATCTTACTACTACACTGAGTTTGGATACTAAGATCGGAACAAGCACCACACTAAGACTTTTAAGTGAAGATGATTATGCCAGTTGGGTTTATCGATTTGAGAACCATGTTATTTACACTGAACCGAGGATGTTACAGTCGATCAAATACGGACCTTATATTTATTTATAAAGATGCCAAAGGAGAAATGGTTCAAAAACCAGAACATCTTTAGGATGAGGAAGACATGAAAAAGCTAGAACTTGGTGACAAAGCCTATGCAGCTATAACCATAGCTTTAACTACTCAGATTGCATAGAAATTCAAAGAATTTAGAGGGGCCAAATTTCTATGGGATGCAATGGAAACCCAAATCATAGGTAACAGAGACATGAGAGAAAGTAGGGAGGAAATGCTCTACAAAGAATTTAACATGTTTAATCATGTTCTTGGTAAAATCTTGAAACTCAAATTTTAAGGTTTGTTAAACTGGTAACAAAGATGAAGAATGTTGGTATTGTCTTGGGAAATATTACAGTAAACAAGAAGCCTTTAAATCACTGCCTTATAGCTGGAACTATAATTGCACAACAATTAAAAGTACAAATGATTTGTTTACTTTGCCTCTTTGTGACTTGATATCTACCATCAAGTCATATGCAATGGATGATAAACAGAGAGCTGCAAACCATTTGAATTCAATGTGTGCTGAAGCTATTCCAGTGTTTGCTAAGATAGCTAGTAATCCAAATTATTGTGTCATCTACTCTTAGATGTGCCAGCAACAACAAACAAGAAGTCATTTGGTTCCAACAATTCAAGAAACCCCACTATCACATGTCCAAGTTTCATATGCCGACTAGTATTCACCCTTTTAATCCTCATATTCATCAATTCAGCCTCAATCCCACACATATAACTCAATACAACACCAACCCTATGTTTAACAAGCATTTGTTGCTAATTCTAGCCCATCCAAACAAACAATTCAGATTGTAGAAGAACATCTTACCTTGTTCACTACATTCATGTCCAGTTATGAAGCATTCATGGCAGAAAGATTAAGTGCATCAAACATTCTTGTTGATAATCTACAACAAGTCAACCCTGATGATGCAGAAGAGAATGACATAAAATATCAGATGGCTATGGTTGTTTATCGTGCAAAGAGTTTTGCTAGAAGAACTGGAAGGAAAATTTTTGGTATTAATAATGCTAGTAAAATTGGATTTGATAAGGCGAGACTGAGATGTTACAATAGTGACAAACCCAGACATTTTCCTAGGGAATGTACTGTAACAAAAATCAATTCAAATGAAGGTGGAAAAAAGGATGGTGATAGTTGAAGTTGAATCAAAGAATAATAAGGCTAGAACGTCTACAAAAAAAGATCTTTTATCAAAGACAAATGGTGAGTATGATCGGTCTGATCTGATGTAAATCCTGGATCTCAAATTATCAACTGCTCTACTAGCTGAAATCAAGAAGAGGAAGTAAAGGAGATGCTAGAAAATTTGTTCGTTGAGTTTGTGTCAAATGATATGCTTGAAGGATTGTTTGCTGAAAGTGATGAAAAGAATGAAGTGGTGAAAGAAGTTGAGAAGCTTAAGGATCAAGTGAAGAATGATGTTGAAAATGCCATTGAGGCTACTCTAACACAAATTGAGAAAGATCAGATTAATGAGAAGTTCAAAGTTAAAAATGTTGTTGAGAAGGATCAAACAAAACTTGGAAAGGAACTTCGATTTCTATTATTGTCGAGAAGACTCCAGCACCTGTTAATACACAAAATGATAAAGTTGTCGAGATTACTCCAGCACATTCAACAGATGAAGAAATTGCTGAAAAGAATGAAGTACTAAAAGTATTCATGGCGAAAGGGTTGCTTGAAGCTGGCGAAACATCTAATATGACAACTGATGTATATACTGATCTTTGTACTACTTCATGTTTTGAAAAAGTTCAAAGGTATAGAGTTTACAATGAAAACTTGATCTTAGAAGTTGAAATACATCAATATCAAGCATGAAAACGTAAATCCAATGAAAAGATTTTCAAAGAAAAACTAGAAGGTTTAAACAAATTAATTTATCAATTACAACTTAATCTTCATGATAAAGAATGCACAAATAATGATTTGTCAAAACTTAGTGATAAACTTGCTTTGGAAAAAACAAACTTAACAGTGTACTCAGATTTTCCAAACTTACAGTTGAGAAATTTTAACTTTCTTTAACAATGGTTGGATTAAATCCCAAATGACACAAAAGATAAATGATGGCAAGAGTGGTATTGGATTTTCCAAGCCCATTAATCATGATTATTCATGTTTGCATTTATCAGTTACTCTAAGAGATGAAGATATGAGCTATAGTTTGGGATTTCAACCAAAGTGAATTAAAATCTTTGGTTAACACTCCTTTAACGGTTGAACCTATCATAAAAACTAAAACTAATTCAAGGATTCTAATTTTTGTGTAGAAAACGTGAAGAAAGAGGGTTTTGTGGAAGATTGGGATAGTGGTGATGAATTAGATTTTTAGAATAATAAAAATAAGAATTGTATTAAAAATTTATCTGTTTGTAATTCATCACTACTAGTTAATAAAAATATTGATCTTTCTATTATTAAGAATGATTGTTTGACAACTTCAATAAAACAAGAGAAGTTAAAAGAAAAAATTATTCATAGTGATAAAACTTTTGAAAGAAAATAGTTAAATACAACATCATCCGACTTAAAACTAATTTGAAGAACATATTTGTTTCAAAAAGGCAATATAGATAAGGAAGATTATATTTTTAAATAAAAGAATACTTAATTCTTTAAAAATAAACTTTTTAACGATGCTAACTCTTTGAAACAAGATATGTGTAGCTCAAGTGTCACTAAGACCGGTTCAATTCCAATAACAATTTCAAAAAGGGGAAAAGCCACAGATCATGTCACATTGATTACAAAGTCAAATCAAAAGACAAAGAATAAGTCCTCAATTCTTTCGTATCAAGCTAGAAAAATTCATGTTGAGAGAGAGAAACGAGAGACTATTAAAGAATCTCATGGCCAAAGATATACTAAAGCCGGATTCTATGAGAACTTTGGTGGTTATCATAAGCAGTTTGAGGGAAATATGCATGTAAAATATTGGCAATACTTACAAAAATCATGTTGTTTTGTTTGTGGAAAACCAAATCACATGGCAAGAAATTGCATTTATCAACACAAATCACTAAGCAAACAATGATTTCATAATTCTATTTCATATATTAGAAAATAATTTTTCGTAAATGCCAAGCTAAATAAAAATTCGACCTATTCGAAATCGTTCGTTGAAAAAGCGAGGAATTCAAAAAATGAAAGCTTGAGCAAGATAAATACGATTGAGAAATCACACATCTTTTATGAAAGCAATGTTAGATTAATAAGTAATACTTTGAAGAAAAATGACATAAAGTTGCCAAAACATGCTTAAGAATGGAAAGTTAAAGTCAAAACACCTGTTACAGAGACTGTTGATGATTATGTGTTTAATGATAAACGAGGTATGACTTTATAATCAGTTACATATTTGGATGAAAACAATGTTCTCAAGTCAACAATGGCTTGGGTTCCTAAAAACTGATCAATTCATAAATATATTCAGGAACAACCAATGCAAACTTATGGCAAGTTCATAGTGGTTGTTTAAGACACATAATGTTTAGCCTCATAATGGTGATTATGTTATCTTTGCCGGAGACAAAGGAGGTAAAATTACCAAGAAAGGTAAGTGACAAACGGTGTGTTAAGTTTTGAAGATGTAAGTTTTGTAGAAGAATTATAACACAACCTGTTAAGTGTTTCTCAAATTTGTGATAAACGTTATTCAACACAATTCACTGATAAAGAATGTTTAATAATTAAACCTGGTTTTTTAGTACCTAACAAATGAGTATTGTTGAGGACTCCTAGACACAAAGATACATATTTGTTTAATATGCATGGTTCACATTCTTTAGCAACAACATCGTGTCTGTTATCAATAGCCTCGGAGAATGATTCAATGTTATGGCCTCGTCGTCTTCGACATGTCAATATCAAAACATGAATAAATTGGTCAGAGGAAATCATCTTGTGGGTTTACCATTGAAAGAATTTCAACTTGTTGAACATTGTTTGTCATGTTACAAGGGTAAACAAAATAAACTTCCTAATAAACCAATTCAACATAATTTTGTCAGATCCGTCCTCCAATTGTTGCATATGGACCTGTTTGGTCCTATCTGTGTTTTAAGCTTAGGTAGACGTTAATATTGTTTGGTTATTACTAATGATTTTTCCCAATTCACTTGGGTGTTCTTTTTAGCATCTAGAATGAAATGCTTCATTTGCTGATAAAGTTCATGAATCTTGTGCAAACTCAAACTGACAAGAAGATTAAGTGCATTAGGAGCGATAATAGAACAATTTTGTTTGTAATCACATCTTAAATGATCTTTGTGATTCAAAGGGTATAGCTAGACAATTCATTGTAGCAGAATCTCCATAGCAAAATGGAGTTGCTAAATGAAGAAATAGAACTTTGATTGAAGCTGCTAGAACAATGCTATTAGCTGTACATCTTCCATCATCCTTCTGGCAGAGGCTGTTAATACTGCTTTTTATGTTTAGAATCGTTTCTTGATTAACAAACAACAAAATATCATTCCTTATGTAATATTCTTTAAACATAAACCTAAAGTCAAATATTTAGATCATTTGGTTGTTGTTGCACACTATTACACACATCTAATTTTAATCTAAATTTGATGAAAGGCTAATGATTGGTATTTTGTTTGTTATTCAGCTAACAAAGTTGCATATCAAGTTTATAATAAAAGAACAAAAAAAAATAGAGTCATATAATATAGATTGGCATGAATCTAATAGAACTAATGCTGGATCAGCTCCTGCTTGGGTATATGATTATGCTACATTATTTGACACTTTTAAACGGTCTTCTCATGTTTCTTCAGATATAAACCCTTTGACATCAACAATCAATGATGTATTTTCAGAAGAAAGTTGTCAATCTGTATCTCAAAATCAAGGAATTTTTCCAAATGTTTCAGCTGTTGAACCTTCTAAACCAATTTGGATCAAGGTCTTGACTCAGATAATGCATCTTCACATCAAACTTATTTAAGTCCTACCGATCATGGTGTTGAACAGGCTCCACAGTCTTCAGACACAACAACAACTTCTACCGAAGATGTTCCGTTGAAACAATTCAAGTACCTTTTAAGATTCATCTACTAAATCTTATTCATCAAAAACTCCTGTTGTTGATCTTTGTCATGAGGAAACAATTGTTTATCAACCAGAAGAAGTTATTGTTGAGAATGAACCTATTGGTCAAGTTTTTAACTTAGATGCAGTTATTTTTAAAGATGTGAATCCTCAATTGAGAATTAACAGAAACCATCCAATTGATGCAATTATCAGTCCATTATCTGAAGGTGTTCGCACAAGAAGTCAATCAGGAGCCATCAATACATGTTTTTATACATGTTACCAAAAAATATGGAAATGGCTTTGAAAGAAAATAGGTAGGTTGAAGCAATGTAGGATACAATACGATACAATTCTAGAAGCTAGATGTGTGGCATTAATGTGAACTACCAAAGGATAAGTTGCCTTGGAACTAAACTGATATTTCATAACAAGACCGATGGGAAAGGTGTTATTATTCGCAACAAAGCTTGTCTTGTTGTACAAGGACTCTATTAGATTGAAGAATTAGATTATGAAGAAGTCTATGCTCCCGTGGCTAGACTTGAAGCCATTTGTATATTTCTTGCATACGCTTCCCACATGAACTTCAATGTTTATCAAATGGGTGTGAATACTGCTTTCTTGTATGCCGAAATGAAAGAAGAAACCTATGTTTACAAACCTCCTAGTTTTAAAGATCTAATCATCCTGACTATGTTTACAAGTTAGAGAAAGCTCTCAATGTTTTACATCATGCACCTCGTGCTTGGTATGTCACTCTCACTGAACATTTGCTTTCAAATGGTTACACTAGAGGTGCCATTGATCAAACCCTATTCATACGAAAGACTGGTGATTATCTAATTCTTCTCCAAATCTACGTTGATGCATTATCTTTGGATTTACAAATGATGATGTTTGTAAGAATTTTGAATTAGTGATGTAGAAGAAGTTCGAGATGAGCTCTATTAGAGAGATTTTCTATTTCTTGGGTGTCCAGGTTAAACAAGATAACTAGGGTATTTTGATATATGAAGAAATATATATATATATATATATATATATATATATATATATATATATATATATATATATAGTTTTCTAGACAAATACAAATTTCAAGATTCCGAGATAGCCCCAACTCCTATGTCATCTTGTGCTACTTTATCACCGATCTCACGGGTGAAGACATTGATCAACATATGTACAGATCAATGATTCGATCCTTAATGTATCTCACTACAAGCAGGCTTGATATCATGTTTCCTGTTTGTCTGTGTGCACAATATCAGAGTAATCCAAAGCAATCTCACATGAAAGCTGTCAAGTGGATTTTCAAGTATCTTAAAGACCAACTAAAACTTGGACTTTGGTATCTTAAAAATTCTGAATTTAATTTGTATGCTCATACTGATAATGATTATGATGGTTGTAATTTGGACATGAAGTCAACTACATGTGGTTGTCAATTTCGTGGAAACATGTTGATTTCATGACAATGCAAGAAGCAAAACACTGTTTCCACATCCACTGCAGAGGTTGAATATGTGGTTGTATCAAGTTGTTCACAAATTTTCCGGATACAACAACAACTTCTTGATTATGTTGTTAATATTTTCAACACTACCATTTGGTGTGATAACACAACAGTTCATACATTTTCCAGAGTCCAATTCAACATTCAAAGACAAAACACATAGATATCCGCATGTATTTTATCCGTGACTGTTTAAAAAAAAACCTTATTCGTCTTGCCCAAGTCACATCTGATGAAAATAAAGCTTACTTTTTTACCAAGGCGTTTGATCATTTCCGTTCTGACTTTCTTGTCAAATCTTTGAGAATGATTAACTTTGGGTGATTTTACGAGAACCTTCACTAAAAATATTTTTCTTTTCTAGTTTGTTAAACTTGTAATTTTCTAGGCGAATAATCACAATTTTAGGGGGAGAAATTTAAAATTTTTTGAAAAATATTTTTGGTTTATGGGAAGTTAAAATTTGAGAATGTTTTAAAAAAGATTTTTGGTTTAGGGGGAGTTAAAGTTTGAAAATGATCTAAAAAAGATTTTCTGTTTAGGGGAATTAGGTTTTTTATTATGTTTTTAAAAAGAAAATTGAAAATGGAGTTTTCTGTATAAATAGAAAATAATAGTATATTTTTTTTTATTTTGATATATTACATACAAAGACTGAAAAAGAAACTGACTCGTATTTCGTTTGTTACGTTGATAGGCTCTACTTACAAGAATGAAAAGAAGTATGACTTGTGATGCACTGAAACTAAATCTAAAATCTCTGAAGTGGGTAACGTATCATGGTTTTGTGGTCACTCTGACACCATGCTAAAACAGACTAAGAGTTACAATCTTGTCATACTCAAGCCCGTCTTTTTCTGAATAAGTGATTGTCATAAGTATAATATACACTAGTAAAGAACCCGCGAGATGCAGCGGTGGTGGCAATTTACAAACAATGTATTTGTTTTATGTTAGTTTATCTATGTCACGATGCAATAAATCAAATGGTATCTTAAGAACACTTAAAACCTACATATGATGAGTTGTTTGTGAAATAAACTGCTGCATTGAACCCAAAACCACAAAAAAATTATATAATACCTAACCCGTCGATTCTTAAACTTCCACACAGATGAGTCCACCTGTAGATATCTATCTACTTGAACAAGTCATCAACTTCATCTTCACTATCTTGCTTTACAAAAATTTGCTCCACAGCCATTGGCTGAAAAGTCGAATATAAATCTCTCAAGAATTCATTCTGCTTATTGTTTTTAATCTATGGAATTTGGACTAAACACCTAAGTTATAGTCAAAACTATTGATTATAATTGATAAACAACAAAAAAGTATTGATTAACAAATTACAAACACCCCCGATATGAAAACAATAGAAACAAAACCTAGAATCAAAGAGTGAGTGTTAAGATTAAAAGATACATCATCACCAAAGAATGAAGAACAAATAAAGAAACTAACTACGATTTAAGTCATCCATCATACGACATGTACATCTTTCAGTTGGGATAAAGGCTGATTATGTAGTGACTGTTGGTAGATGCATGACCGATGAAGGGGATCAATACAATAGTTTCACAGTTGTTAGAAGAGTTGGAACACTTAACAGATCAAATAGATAACCGACTTATAAAGAAACAAAGAATACAAGCAAAGAACATAACAAAGAATACACTAATATCGTTTTCAAGAATGATATACATTGCTCTCAAATTCTTACAAAGTGTTACAAAGCTTAAAATGAAATGACAAGTACTTAAGACATTTTATAATACATCCTACAACCGGTCATACTTTGAAGGCTAGCTGAAAACACTAGTCTAGACAACAAGATCAATGTAAAATCAAAAGAAAGATTGCCTTTTGACTAGTTACTATAACATGCCATAGCTCATATCCTTATCTAATATAAAAGGATATAGATACAAAAATAAAAAGTTACAGACTCAGACATTAATCTACAGTTTGACAAAAATATGACATTTTCACCAACTCATATAAGTTGGTGAGTCATCAGAGGTGACAACGAAAAATGGTTCAGATTTTGTCAAAAGGTGACTCAGAAAAAGCATGTCTTCTCTGTCATCGAAAGAAATCAATCTCTTGGCTTCAGAAGACTTGGTCTTTGAAGCTTCGGAAGACTTCATCTTTGGCTTCTGAAGATTTGGTCTTTTGGCTTCGAAAGATTTGATACTTAGCATATTTATGTGAGTTGTATCAAATCTTCTGAATTAACTTCCTTATACTTTACTTATGTATGCTTAGAGCTCCTTGGTGGCATCAGGCTCTAAGTGTAATCCTTACCCGCAATCACCATAGCTTCATCTTGAAAGGTTTCTTCTTTTATTTTGCCATATAATGATATAAGAAAACAGTCTAACAGGGAACCCGCGCGATGCAGTAGAGACTATAATTACAACATGATGCTTGTTTTTCTATTAGTTAATGAAGACTCTCATGACTTCTATTGTATAGTGTTCCCCACGTGATGCGGCGGGTGCGAAAACTTACAATGCAGAACAATAATTCTTTGGTGATAATGCAAATTTGGGTAACAATAGGAGCTAATAAAAATTGTGACATAAGCGAACCAAACTCGCAAAAATCAAAAGTATAGACAACAGCTCATACCAAATAGCATCATAGATGTCTCCAAAAATTAATGTATAAAAATTAAATAAAACTATCATATTGTTTGAAAGGATGGTAATGTACATATAATTGAAAGTTAAAGAACCAATGGCAAGGTTTGTCAACCCAAATCTGTGACGTGCATACAATCCAAATCTTTGACAGCAACTGACAAACTATAAAAAGAAAACTAACTTGTGTTTGTTGGAATCAAACATTCACTACATTTTTTTCATATGTTTTTAGACGAATGCTTTTAAAAGTGATTGTTGTAACTTGTAAAATCAAAGTCAAGCTAATTAATGACTTAAATGTAGCATTAGACAATTTAGCAATTTTTCATTACTCAATTATTTTATAGGCCCATCTCTATTTTCCCAAATTTAATTAACTTAAATTGTAATATTAGAAAGTTCAGTTTTCTCAAAACATTTGTTAACTTGTTATTTAAGAACAAATCGCAAGAATCAGTTCAAACACACTAATTGTCTAAATAAGGTAACACTTCATTTATTTATTTCGCTTTTTAAAGATACCTTGGGATTTATTTTAGCTAACTGCAAAGTTTAATATCTTTGTATTGGGGTCCTCACTATGACTAACCAAAAGAATGTAAGAACTAGGAATAAATAAGCAAGATCATATGGTTGTTTAGTAGCTGCAGATGGCGTATACTTATCTTTTGGGGAATTGTAGCCGTTGGGTAGGGTCTGCTTGTTGGAGTTGCTTTTTTGAAAATATGGACTCGGGTATTGGTAATGTTAAGCATCATAGACTTGGCCATCATGACCAACTGTTGGCATAGGTGAAACCCTACCCGTTTTGACCCATATTAGAAATGACTTGTTTTGACCTAAACTTGTTATGACCCATTATCCCCTCTTTTTCATTCAACCACTAAATAAATCTACAGTTGATGGATTCGCTAATGTATCCACCCATTAAATTCCAAGTAAATTACTAAAGGACCAATATCAAATTACTCGTTGTTGTAATGTAAAGGACGAATATCAAATTAGTAATTCAATCTATCACAAAACACCTAATAAAACCATTAAATCAACCATTTTTTACCAATAATGTTCATGCAAAAGAGCAGCAAAAAAGAATCCGCAACCTCAGATTTTGGGAGTCTTGCATCACATCAGTCACATAAAATTGCGTATTTGCATACCAAAAAAATTGACGATCATGAGAAGTCCATAAAAAACTATATTTTAGTTTGCTTTTCTTAACTTCTTTTATGTTAAAACAAAATGAATTTGATTGATTCAATTATATTCTTGTTCATAAAAAAAGATGTTCAAATTATACCCAACAGCCTTGTCCAAGATGCATAGAAAAAAATCTCACAAACAATTTGATGAAGAAATATGAATATTGAAAAAGAAAAAAGAAACTCGATGATAAATAGCCAATATCAATGACCTATCTCAAGCTAATAAAGTGAAAGTAAATTTATATTCTCATCATTCTATATCAAAGACATATTAGTAGTATGAACACATGGAACTAATACATTTGTTATCAAAACAAAAAACAACCTATGCATATAATTATAATGATTACCTTTAGTCCTAGTCAAGGAGATTATCATTCAAAATAAGAAATAAAGCCTTAATTATCTTTATTCCATTACATGATTTTCTAATATCTTCTATTTAATTTCATCAATCTCAACATAGCATATGGCTTACATAGGAGTAAAATTCCAGTTCAAGCTTCTTAAACTCTATGCATCTTAAAGATAATGACAACAAACTAAATCCAGCATTAGCTTGAAGATTGTTCACTAAAGTTAGCTCATAACTGCAGACTTTGGCCTCTAAATCATATATTTTTTGTTGTATTAGCACATCAATGGAAGGATCATTGTATTTACAGACTTTATGAACTCTCAAGAACCACTAAGAAAACTGAAATCTTATAAAAATGCAGTTAGAAATCAACTATATTTGAGTTTACACAAAACAAACAAAACAACACATCAACACACTGTAAATGAACTAAAAGATTAATAAACAAGGAGTAACTCGAACATCATCTTAAAAACAACTTAATTCGGCTGATAGAATATAGATCTTATACCTTTTATTCAAACTCTCAATTTCTTCATCAGCAACTGACCTCTAAACATGACCTGTCTGGAAAATCACTATCCTCCTCAAAGATCCCTTAATAAACCCTAAGCTCCTTCGTTGTGAACATTATGTTGAATGTGTAGACTTTTACCAAAAAAATGAAGTAAGGAAATCAAAATTACGTACCTCTGTTGTCTATTGGTGTTTAATTTCATTCATATTGAGGCCTCTAAAGTGTGTCTTCGATTGAAAGTCCGTTAGGTGATGCTTGTAACGACGCTGAGAAAGCAGATGCATTAGGGCTTAACTGGTCCGAGTGGTGGTGCAGGAAGCAACGAATCAGTGAAGATGAGAGCAACATGGAGAGGAAAATGACGGTTAAAGGAAGTGTAGCAGGATGATCAGGTCTCAGAATGAGATTGGGTGGGGGTGGGGGTGGGGGGTGGGGGGAGGGGGGCGGTGAAAGCAAAGTTTTAACTTCTAAAAATTTCTTTCTTCTCCTCACAATTTCATCACAATCCAAACACAATTTCATTTCATTTTTACTTATCTCTTTCTTTAAAAATCAAAAAGAGTTTTAAGTCACATTTGACGAACCAACTGTTTGATTAATTTTAAAAAGTTAATAAGTACGTTTGGTAAAATTTTAAAAAATTAATTTTAAAGAATTAATAAATAATTTTTGAGAAGTTAAAAAAATTAATTTTTAAAAAATAATTTTTTAAAAGTTACTTTTTGATAAAATAAAGAATCTCAAACACTCACTTAAAGAAGCAATCTCAAACACCCAATGCATTGATTTTTAAGAGAGAAATGGGTTTGAATTTTGAAAAATGGATTAGTGTTTAAAACTTTTAACCGAGGTTCAAAGTTTAAGAGTTGTACCATGGGTTATACGGGTTGTACATCTTTTAAATTTAAGAGTTTTGTGTAAAATTACTTACTTACCCTTTCAATATGCATATTAATATAGTATATATATATATATATATATATATATATATATATATATATATATATATATATATATATATATATATATATATTAAAATAAAAAAAGTAAAGCAAAAAAAAAGCTATACTATGTAAAGAAAAGTAAAAATATGTCTAAAGGCCATATAGAAATAAAAAATAGCAATATGTACATAAATAAAAAATACATCAAAAGATATACATACTATATGATAAATATTTTTTTTTTTTGAGAATATGTCATGCTGGATTATGTACGGGTTCTACGTCACGTTGCCAAATGAGCTATGACCCGTAAGAGTTACACATTGGGCAACGAATTTAAACCCACTTAATTTGATTAATTGGTATTACGAACGATACACGATATATGATTATATTGTTAATACCAATTATTAATTATTAGTAAACATTTATTTATTAAACGCTGATGTTATGGGTTTCGATTTAATCGTGGGATAAATTAATCCGACTGGGACCAGGGCCCGCTAGGGATTAATTGTCAATATAATGGGATCATTAGGATGAAAACCCTTCACCCATTCTTTTGTTTCGTTTTTGGTGGAAGAAAGAAAAACCAAGTGGATAACTCTTGGTCGAGAAACCCAAAAACTTATATCCCACATTGAACTCACGACCAATCTAAACCAAAAGGATTTTTTTTTCTTTTTCTTGTTCTTGGTCGCAGATGCCAACGAACCCAAAATCCCGATCGAGACCCGCATGATCTAGTTGTGTCTTGGCTCGTGTTCGTTCGTGTTCTAGCAATTATTCGTTGGACCCTCGGTGTCTCAAAGGGTTAATCATTAACCACCAAGGTATAATAATCTCATCAATAGGTTAATTATTATTATGTATTTGCATTGTTTGTAACTCAGATCCTATAGGGTTCACTTTTGGTATTTAATTTTTATTCTACTGCTTTAACTATTATTAATCTGATTAATAATTATCAAAACTGTTTTGTTAAATTAACCTAACCAAGATACATCTGAACCCAATAGTTGTATCAGAGCCACACTTACAACATGCAAATCAGATCCGGTCTGTTAACCGGTTATAAATCACAAACTTTAAAATTGTTTAAAATTTCTGATTTATATTATTTAGGGCAACTTATTTATTTTTGTTAAATATTTATTAACCAAAAGATTGCCCGTATTATTTTGATTGTGTTTTAATATGTAAATCCGGCTGGACCCTGTGGTTGAATGGTTGTGTTGTGATTTAGTTTTGTTAGTTTTTTATGTTTTATGGTTTTGGCCCATTTGATGGCTCAAAGTTATAACAGATTAGGGTTTTCTTTTATTTTGTATTTCTTTTGTAAATTTTGTAATATTTGAAGACCCGAAGGAAAAACTGAAGACAAGACGAATCTGTCACACCCTTAATTTCCAACAACGGGGTATTACCGTTAGGCGTGTGACATACCAGGATCTCAGCCACTACTTACACCAAACGACACATCAATTATAAAATAAAATTGTTCGTTAACGTTTGAAATTCCCAAAAACAGAGTTAATAATGTAAACTTAAGAATAGTTGCGGAAACATAATCAATCTTAACTTAAAATGGTGCAACACGCGCAAACCAATTAAATAAAGTTCATAAAAAATGTAAATGTTTCATTCGACCCATATGATGGTAAATGCATGAATGAGATGTCCTAATCGTGCGCATCTTGTGAACCTGAAAGAAACATGCTAAAGTGTCAATACAAGGTTGGTGAGTTCACAGGTTTTGATAAACAGAACATAATAGTAGTCTATACAGTAAACAAAGTAATATCAGTAGATAGCTAGTCTACTTAACAAGTTACATAGTGTATGAAGTTCGCAACCGAAGCTGACAATGTAAATGAAGGCCTCGGCTGTGGATACCAGACCACAACAATAGAAATTAGGTCAATTAAACACCCGTTTGACGTGCAGTCGTGCTAGCGTGACTAGCCCGGGTGGGGTTTGTCAAACCCAGTAGATCTACTTAGAATTACCTCGCTAAAGAACATACTTTAACGGTTCGAAATGTGAGAACTTAAATTGGTATAACACTAGTAATCATGTGATAATTACAGTAATACTGATCAAATGAAAATACGTTTTGAATACACGTTTCTTTCCCCCAACGAAAACAGGTAAAGTGGGGCTGAGAACTCACCTTATAAGCACATCACAAGAGATAATGCAGAGAACAAGTAATTACGTTTCCGAATAACCTGTATTTCAGTTAATACATAATTAATATTAATTATTAATTATAAACATAATGATTGTATGGTTTCGCGTTCTCGGTTCGGTTTCAGGCATGACATTAACATTACCCCACAAATATGCTCACACATACAACCTTAGTAACCAAGGTTTACATACCTAAGACACATATGCACCATAGACTCCCATACAAACATCAAACCCCATGACCCCATGAGCCCAAATAGTTCCCATGCTCCCAAACAGTTCCCATGCGCCCAAACAGTCCATGCTCCCAAACAATTTCCATGTGCCCAAACAGTTCCCATGCTCCCAAACAGTTCCCATGCGCCCAAACAGTTCCCATGCTCCCAAACAGTTTCCATGCTCCAAAACAGTTCCCATGCGCCCAAACTCAGCAGAAAAACACACACACACACAGAACACTAACCCAAAGCATAAACCAACCTAAGCAAGACTTCGACCCACCAAGAACACACATTAATATTCATATATATATATATATATATATATATATATATATATATATATATATATATATATATATTACACCCATAGTAAGCATTCATACCTTCACATGCATATTATCACCATATGTAAGGCCCCGTTCCCGGAGATCTCACAGTTGGACAGTCACAACATTTTTCATATCAGATAAATACATTTCATAGAAATAACGCAGCGGATTAAGTTGTCACAAACCATTCTTGCATTAATATTTGATGTTGCTAAATAATACATCATTGTATTCTTACAATTACAAAAGAATTCATTCAACCATATCATTATGCACGAATGGATGCCAGTCTTTGCCCGCCAAGTAGCCTCACCCGCTTGCCATCCACAGCAACATCCTTACCTGCCAACTGATATGAATATAAAAAGTCAGCGTTGCTGAGTGAGTTCTAGTTTAATAATATATACAAAAAATATACACTTTGTAAACTTCATTTGGTGATCAGTTAACAATATACATAATCAATCATAAAATGATTCATTATCTTTCTTTCTTTATCTTTCTCTTTCATTAACTAGGATTGCACAAAACAAGAGCCTACAGTGTTGGTTGGCAACAAATGCCGAACCCCTGTCGGTAAACGTTTATCATGGTAGCTAACCCTTCGACAGTTGATCCACATTGCTAGGCACGAAGCCCGCTCATGAACTAGGATCCCATTCATTTGTTGGTCAATCCCCAGGATCGACCCCAGATGTGCATCCTCATGGGCTATACAGCCGCACATCAGTTGAGCTAACAACAACAAGGCCGTGCACCTCCATTCATTTTGCTTGCAAGGCTTTTTCATTCATCGTATGGGCCCGGGGTAACATTCATTAAGTTTCACTGTTCTTCTTTTATTCTTTCATGTCCACTTGTTATGGATAATACTTATTAAGATGCACATAGCATAATCACATAACATGACAATATTATAGACATAGAGAAAGCAGCACATAAGAAAGAACCAAGAATGATAATCTCTAAGTATAATCCTTCCTTATTCATCAATACTTAACACTTAGATCCTATTCCTAAAATTTCAGTATAATTCTAAGTCTTTAGACAAATGCGGATGAACTTAGGCAAATGCGGATGAGTACTACAAATGCGGATGAACATTATCAGGAAATTTTCTAAGTGTCAGGATATGTGCATGAAACGAATGCGGATGACTAAAGCAATATACATGGACACTGTAGCAAATGCGCATGGGCAAAGCAAATACGGATGAGTACTTAGCAAATGCGCTAGAAGACTTAGTGAATGCGCATGAACAAAACAAATGCAGATGTGTACTTAGCAAATGCGCCTGAACACATAACAAATGCGCATGAACAAAACAAATGTGGATGAGTACTTAGCAAATGCGCCTGAACACATAACAAATGCGCATGATTAAAAGACTCAACTATTAAATGCGGATAGTCCTGAAACAACTAAAAAATGCAACTTATGCCATTACCAGAACCCTATCATCATTCTAATCATGAACACAGCTTAGATCTATCTGTTTAACAGTTAGAACCTCATAACTTAAACGATCAGCAAGAGAAGCACATAACACACCATATCATCAATCATCGTTCGCACCATACATGAAAATGCACAACTGGTTTCGAAAACATCAGTCAAATATGCAAATCAGCCCCCGAAATAGCAGAAAACATATAAAAGAGGGGACCTAGAACTCACCTCTACTGCTTTCGAGTAAAACTCCACCAAACCCGAGAGCAACCTGGAGTTCAAATGCCTAAACACACCAAAACACAAAACCAAGCACAAAGAACACATAAGAATCGGTTCACAAGCTGAAAAATTCAACTGAAACCGAACCAATTACACATAAAAGATACACACCTTCAAAAACACAACTTCTTCTTCAAGGAACCAATGAAACTTCAGTTCTTTTTTCTTCTTTCTTGCTCCAGCCAAAAAGCAGAAGTGAAAAAGTGGTGGCATGGGCGGCCATGCCTTTTAAACCATATAATAATAAGGTTTTGTACTTTGTACACTTTACCCCCCTTCACTTGTGCCCATTATCCTTCCTTTCAAGATACTTTTCTTTTCCTTTATTTTAAACAAATTTTCGGGTGTTACAAGTCCACCCCCCTTATAGAGGTTTCGTCCCCGAAACCTGTCATTCTTCAAACAGCTGTGGGTAATGTTGTCTTATCTCATTCTCAGTCTCCCACGTAGACTCAGATCCCTTCCTGTGCCTCCACTGCACCCGTACCAGTGGAACCACTCTATTTGGTAATCTCTTCTCCTTTCGATCAATGATTGCCACTGGTTGCTCTACATAGTTGAGCCGTTCATCCACTTCAATGTCTTCCAGTGGTACAATCATATCTTCATCAGCTAGGCATTTTCTCAGATGAGATACATGGAATGTTGGATGAATTCCACTTAACTCATAGGGTAGCTTAAACCTATAGGCCACCTCTCCTACACGTGCAATGATTCGGAAAAGTCCTATATATCTCGGGCTCAGCTTACCCCTCTTTCTAAAACGAATGATCCCCTTCCAGGGTGAAACCTTCAGCATCACTTTATCACCCACCTGGAATTCAATCGGCCTATGCCTCTTGTCAGCGTATGACTTTTGCCTATCCTTGGCCGCCTTCATAAAAGCCTTGATCTTTTCTAGCTTTTTCGACATGGCTTCAATGATCTCGGCGCCTCCCAACTCTTTCTGCCCGATGTCACCCCAACACACCAGGATTCTGCATTTCCTCCCATACAACATTTCGAATGGTGGCATGCCTATACTGGCATGATAACTGTTGTTGTAGGAGAACTCTGCCAACGGTAAGTGTTCATCCCAGCTTCCACCAAAGTCAATAATGCATGCCCAAAGCATATCCTCCAAGGTTTGAATGGTCCGTTCTGATTGACCGTCTGTCTGAGGGTGATAATCTTTGCTAATGTGTAACCTCGTCCCCATGGCATCATGAAATCTCTTCCAAAACTTAGACGTGAACCGGGTGTCCCTATCGGAAAAAATAAACACCGGCATGCCATGACGAGTTACAATCTCCTTGATGAACAGCTCTGCCAGCCTTTTCGATGAGTACGTCTCTCGGATCGGCAAAAAGTGTGCACTCTTCGTCAGGCGGTCTACGATCACCCAAATGGTATCACATCCTCTCGCAGTGCGAGGCAACTTTGTGATGAAATCCATAGTGATGTGTTCCCACTTCCATTCGGGTACATACAAAGGTTGGATCTTCCCATATGGTTTCTGATGTTTCGCCTTCACTTGCAAGCAGGTCAGGCACTTACTCACATACTCCACCATGTCATGCTTCATCCCCGGCCACCAATAATCATTCTTCAGATCATGATACATTTTTGTAGCACCAGGATGGATGGAATACCGTGTTTTGTGAGCCTCATCCATGATCCTTCCCCTCAGCTCCCCTTAACGAGGAATCCACATCCACCCGAAGTGGGTTTTCACGCCAAGGGTGTTTTCCCCCAATTCTGTCATCTGCCTCTTCATTCATTCGGAGTTGATCTTATCATCCTTTAACGCCTCATCTTGAAATTCCCTGATTTGACCCATAACATCCGGCATCACAACCAGCTGGCAAGCCTTTACCCGAATCGGCTCCGGCCTCTCCTTTCGACTGTGGGCATCGGCTACCACATTCGCCTTACCCGGATGATAGTGGATTTCGCAGTCGTAATCCTTGATCAACTCTAACCATCTTCACTGTCTCATGTTTAGATCCTTCTGTTTGAAAAAGTACTTCAAACTTTTATGAACAGTGAAGATGGTGCACGTCGTCCCGTACAGATAGTGTCTCCAAATCTTTAATGCAAAACCCACAGCCGTCAACTCCAGGTCATGAGTAGGATAGTTAGCTTCATGGATTTTCAATTGTTGGGACGCATAGGCTATAACCCTTCCTCGTTGCATCAGCACACAACCCAATCCCGAATAAGAAGCATCAGAATAGACCACCAAGTCTTCATTCCCTTCTGGTAACGTCAAGACAGGAGCTTGAGTCAACCTTGTCTTCAACTCTTTGAAAGCATTCTCCTGCACTTGACCCCATATGAACCTCACATCCTTACGGGTCAATTTGGTCAATGGTGAAGCTATCTTGGAGAAGTCTTGGATGAACCGTCTGTAGTAGCCAGCAAAACTCAAGAAACTGCAGATCTCGGATGGCGTCTTTGGGGTTTTCCATTGCATAACCACCTCCACCTTCGTCGGGTCCACCACAATCCCTTCGAAGTTAACCACGTGACCCAAAAACTGAACTTCCCGCAACCAGAATACGCATTTGGAGAACTTGGCATACAGCTTCTCTCTTCTAAGGGTCTTCGAAACCTCGCGAATGTGACCGGCGTGCTCTTCTTCACTCCTCGAATAAATCAGGATATCATCAATAAACACAATAACTGATTTATCCAACATCCGCCGGCACACCCGATTCATAAAATCCATAAAAGCAGCCGGCGCATTGGTTAGACCGAAAGACATAACGAGGAATTCATATTGCCCATATCGAGTTCGAAACGCAGTCTTCGGGATATCCTGTTCTTTGACATTTAGCTGATGGTAACCAGATGCGGAGATCTATCCTTTAGAACCAGCTGGCGCCCTGGAGCTGATCAAACAAGTCGTCAATTCTTGGTAGTGGGTACCTGTTCTTCACCGTTAACTTGTTCAACTCACGGTAGTCTATGAACATCCTCATGCTACCGTCCTTCTTCTTAACAAACAAGACCGGAGCACCCCAGGGAGAGATACTTGGTCGGAAGAACCCTTTATCTAGCAACTCTTGCAACTGGGTCATCAATTCCTTCATCTCAGAGGGAGCAAGATGATATGGCGCCTTTGCAACAGGTTGGGCACCAGGTATCAGATCAATCTGGAACTCGATCTCGCAGTCAGGTGGTACCCCTGGTAGGTCTTCGGGAAACACATCAGGGAAATCGCATACTACCGGCACGCCTGACAATTGAGGCATGGTATCATCCATATCCTTCACTTAGGCCAAGTAAGCACCACACCCGCGTCTCATAAACTTCTCGACCATGATCATCGAGATTACTCGCGGTGTAATGCACTCCTTGTCTCCATGTATCGTAACCAAACTGCCATCGGGCGCAGTCAGACAAATCATCTTCTTTTGGCACATGATGTTTGCTTCGTAGGCCACCAACCAATCCATCCCTAACACCACATGAAAACCTCCAAAGGCCATCACGTACAATCTAGCAGGAAACTTACGACTGTCCAACTCTACGAGGCAATCATCTATCACATCAGTCATCTTGGTAGACTTTCCCATCGCAGTCTCTACATAGAAGGGCACGTCTATCTTCTTATTCTTACCATGCATTTCATGACAAAAGGTAGCAGATACAAAACTTCTACTAGCACCCGAATCGAAGAGCACAAAAGCATACAGTTGGTTTACCAGATACATACCTGAAACTACTTCAGGGTCCACTCTGGCTTCTTCCCGGGTCATGTTGAATGCCCTTGCCATGGCTTTGGTGTTCTCACTTCTCCCTTTCTCGCCCATAGTCTGAGCCCCTGAGCTCCCTGCTCCACCTTTCTTTCAATCTCGGCCTGAGTGGCCTACCTCCCCACACCGATAGCAACGTGGTACCCCGCACTCTCTAGCATAGTGGCCTTCTCCTCCACACTTGAAACACTGGTTGGACAATCACAACATTTTTCATATCAGACAAATACATTTCATAGAAATAACGCAGCGGATTAAGTTATCAAAAACCATTCTTGCATTAATATTTGATGTTGCTAAATAATACATCATTGTATTCTTACAATTACAAAAGAATTAATTCAACCATATCATTATGCACGAATGGATGCCAGTCTTTGCCCGCCAAGTAGCCTCACCCGCGTGCCATCCACAGCAACATCCTTACCTGCCAACTGATATGCATATAAAAAGTCAGCGTTTGCTGAGTGAGTTCTAGTTTAATGATATATAAAAAAATATACACTTTGTAAACTTCATTTGGTGATCATTCAACAATATAGATAATCAATCATAAAAGGATTCATTATCTTTCTTTTTTTATCTTTCTCTTTCATTAACTAGGATTACACAAAGCAATAGCATACATTGTTGGTGGGCAACAGATGCAGAACCCCTGTCGGCAAACGTTTATCATGGTAGCTAACCCTTCGACAGTTGATCCACACTGTTAGGCACGAAGCCCGCTCATGAACTAGGATCCCATTCATTTGTTGGTCAATCCCCAGGATCGACCCCAGATGTGCATCCTCATGGGCTATACAGCCGCACATCAGTTGAGCTAACGACAACATGGCCCTGCACCTCCATTCATTTTGCTTGCAAGGCTTTTTCAATCATCGTATGGGCTCGGGGTAACATTCATTAAGTTTCACTGTTCTTCTTTTATTCTTTCGTGTGCACTTGTTATGGATAATACTTATTAAGATTCACATAGCATAATCACATAACATGACAATATTATAGACATAGAGAAAGCAGTACATAAGAAAGAACAAAGCATGATAATCTCTAAGTATAATCCTTCCTTTAGACAAATGCGGATGAACCTAGGCAAATGCGAATGAGTACTGCAAATGCAGATGAACATTCTTAGGAAATTTTCTAAGTGTCAGGATATGCGCATGAAACAAATGCAGATGACTAAAGCGATATACATGGACACTGTAGCAAATGCGCATGGGCAAAACAAATGCGGATGAGTACTTAGCAAATGCGCTTGAAGACTTAGTGAATGCGCATGAACAAAACAAATGCGGATGAGTACTTAGCAAATGCCCCTGAACACATAACAAATGTGTATGAACAAAACAAATACGGATAAGTACTTAGCAAATGCGCCTGAACACATAACAAATGCGCATGTATAAAAGACTCAACTATTAAATGCGGATAGTCCTGAAACAAATCAGAAATGTAACTTATGCCATTACAGAACCCAATCATCATTCTAATCATGAACACAGCTTAGATCTATCTGTTTAACACTTAGAACCTCATAACTTAAATGATCAGCAAAAGAAGCACATAACACACCATAACATCAATTATCGTTCGCACCATACATGAAAATGCACAACTGGTTTCGAAAACATCAGTCAAATATGCAAATCAGCACCCGAAATAGCAGAAAACATTTAAAAGAGGAGACCTAGAACTCACCTCTACTGCTTTTGAGTAAAACTCCACCAAATCGGAGAGCAACCTAGAGTTCAAATGCCTAAGCACACCAAAACACAAAATCAAGCACAAAGAACTCATAAGAATCGGTTCACAAGCTGAAAAATTCAGCTGAAACCGAACTAATTACACAGGAAAGATACGCACCTTCAAAAACCTAGCTTCTTTTTCAAGGAACCAATGAAACTTCAGCTCTTCTTTCTTCTTTCTTGCTCCAGCCGAAAAGCAGAAGTGAAAAAGTGGTGGCATGGGCGGCCATGCCTTTTAAACCATATAATAATAAGGTTTTGTACTTTGTACACTTTACCCCCCCCCCTCGACTTGTGCCCATTATCATTCCTTTCAAGTTACTTTTCTTTTCCTTTATTTTAAACAAATTTTTAGATGTTACACCATAACCACACATAAACAACAAGAACATATTCATCCATCAATTTTCTACCTACACGCTAATATATACATAAATAAAACATCCAATGTACTATTGTCATTCAAATCACTTAAATATATATATATATATATATATATATATATATATATATATATATATATATATATATATATATATATATATATATATATATATATATTTGCATGCAAAGCACCTCCATGAATAATATCAGCATCTTCCACACACATATCAATAGACACACCACATGACATGCGTACACACAAGTCATATATTCACATGCACCAACACTGTATCACACACCCACACACATCCATGCGCCTACTACACCCAGTCAAACACACACACACACAGCGTGCATACACACACCATGCAAACCATTGCACACACGCACACAAAACCCACAGCCGCACACACATGCCTACACACCACTCACGCACTGCCATCACACCCCCAACATCAATCGAAACATACACACATAGCCACCCATTCGGCACTCACGCACCACTGCACAAACTGCGATAAATTGATATATGTATATATAACATCATATTCAAGCACCCACATACACACGACACCTACACATAACCGAAACACAAGAACACCCCGTAACCATGCATCCACTTAAGTATCCCATGCGGCCAAATCGTGACCCAAATAGGTCACGCGCGTAACAAACTAGGTCAAAACCAAAACTGAAACCGAAACCGTAACGATACAAATATGAGTATGGGTTGAGTAATCTTACCGAACAAGATGAAGAGTTACGTCGATCACACATTTGCGACCGTCATTCGATCGGTTATTCAAAAGATTGCGGGTGTCTTGACTGCCGACGAGAGGGGCCACCACGGAAGAGACGTCTCCGGTGAAGGAAACCATGACGACAAGAGGGCCGCCAAGAGTCGAGCGAGGGGTGAAGGAGGCTGTCGAAGGTGGTTGCTCACGGCTGGTGGTCGACGGCAGAAAGCAGTTCGAATGGAGGCTCTAGGGTTTCATAAAAGAACAAAGGAGAATGAATGAGAGTGAGGTTTACGGCAGGGTGGGTGCTTAAATGAATTCATATTTGAAATCTTGCCACATCTAGTCCCTCAAGTTTACTTGAGTTGTAGTTTGTGTTAATTAGGTTTAGTTAGGTTTGGATTTAATTATTCATCATAATAATAAAATTGATTTACTTTAGAGAAACTATCGGAGAGAAGTTAGATAGCGGTAACGGTGTTAACTTGAAAATATGGGTTGTTACATCATCCCCTTGTTGAAGGAATTTTCATCCCGAAAATTAGAACATCAGATTACGAAGAACACTAGATTCAATGATCTGCAAAGCACAAAGAGTAGGGTTTTTTCGAGGATTCAGAAACAACTCAAAAGCTCAAAAAGAAAGGATTTTAGAACTTCTCGGCTGTGACATCATCCCCTTATTGAAGGGAATTTTGTCACGAAATTTAAAGGAAAGATATCTTAAGAATGGATACCTTAGGAAATGGATGCCTGATCTTTGAATAGTTGTGGGTACTTCTTTTTCATCTGACCTTCGCATTCCCAGGTAAACTTTGGTCCACGCTTTGAATTCCACCTAACGCGTACAATAGGAATCTTACTACACTTTAGGGTTTTGACTTCTCGATCCATAATCTCATCTGGTTCTTCAATGAAACGAAGCTGCTCACCAATCTCCAGTTCCTCCAAAGGTATGATTAGTGATTCATCCGCTAAGCACTTCTTTAGGTTTGAAATATGAAACACATTGTGCATTCCATTGAGCTCTTCAGGTAAATTCAGCTGATAGGCTACTGGACCAACCCTTTTGATAAACTCAAATGGTCCCACATAGCACGGATTTAACTTTCCCTGTTTCCCAAACTGGATTAAACCTTTCCAAGGTGAGACTTTCAGAAGTACCTTGTCACCAATCTGAAATCCAATGGTTTACGATGTTTATCTACATAACTCTTCTGTTGATCACGTGCCGCTGCCATACGGTTATGAATTTGCACTATCTTCTCAGTCGTCTTGTGCACGAGTTCAGGACCCGTAAGTTGGCTTTCTCCAACTTCTACCCAACAGACAGGTGATCGGCACTTACGTCCATACAGTGCCTCAAATGGTGCAGCTTTGATCGAAGTGTGATAACTGTTATTATAGGAGAACTCGACCAATGGTAAAGGAGTTTCCCAACTGCTTCCAAAATCGATCACATGGGCACGCAACATGTCTTCCAATGTCTGGATCGTATGCTCACTCTGACCATCGTTTTGCAGAGGATACGCAGTGTTCATATCCAATCGCGTTCCCAATGATCGCTGCAAGGATTTCCAGAAATAAGAAGTGAATCGGGCGTCATGATCCGATATGATAGATACTGGCACACCATGTCGAGAGACTATTTCCCTTAAATAAATTCGTGTCAACTTCTCCATTCGGTCAGTCTCTCAGATTACCAGAAAATGTGCGGATTTTGTTAGGCGATCTACTATAACCCAGATGGTATCGCATCTGCTGGGAGTCCTAGGTAACTTTGTGATAAAGTCCATCGAGATCTGCTCCCATTTCCACACTGGAATTTTCGGTTGCTAAAGTAAACTGGATGGTCTTTGGTATTCCACCTTAACCTTAGAACAAGTTAGGCATCTGCTTACGTAGGTGGCAATCTCAGCTTTCATGTTCGACCACCAGTAAAACTCTTTCAGATCTTGGTACATCTTGTCAGAACCCGGAATTGAGTGATGTGACGTATGAGCTTCATCCATTACCTGCTCTCATAATTCCACATATTTTGGTACCCAGATCCATTCCATGAAATAACAGATTCCATCGGTCTTTATGTCTAATTGTTTCTCCATGCCCCGCATGGATTCTGTCTTTAAATTCTCCACTTTCAAGGCCTCAGATTGGGCAACCTTGATTTGCACAGGTAGATTGGAGTGGATAGTCATTTACAATGCATGCACCCGATGTGGTTTCGGTGTTTCTTTTCTATTGAGGGAGTCGGCTACCACATTAGCCTTACCTAGGTGGTACTTGATTGCACAGTCGTAATCATTGAGCAATTCTAACCACCATCGTTGCCGCATATTCAACTCTTTCTGATCATATATGTATCGGAGGCTCTTATGATCTATATAGATCATGCACTTGGTTCCATATAAGTAGTGCCTCTAGATCTTCAAAGCAAACACTACAGCTCCTAGTTCCAGATCATGCGTTGTGTAGTTCTTCTCATGCACCTTGAGCTGTCTAGATGCATAAGCAATGACATTGTTGCGTAAGCCCTGGATTGATACATCATAGTAAACAACAAAATCATCAGTCCCTTCCAGTAATGCTAGGGTCGGCGTGCTGCAGAGTTTGTCTTTAAGCTCCTGGAATGCTGATTTCTCTTTGCTGTCCTATTTGTAGATGATTCCCTTGTGAGTTAGGGCAGTCACATGTTGTGCCAACCTTGAGAATCCTTCGATAAATCATCTGTAATAGCCCGCCAAACCAAGGAATTATCGCACTTCAGTAGGCATTTTTGCTGTCGGCCATTCCTTGATTGCTTCAATCTTTGAAGGATCTACATGTATACCCTTTTCGTTCACCACATGCCCAAGAAATTACACTTCTCGCATCCAGAAGTCGTATTTTGAAAACTTCGCATAAGGTTGTTCATTCTTTAACAGATCCAGAATGATTCTCAAGTGTTCCTCATGATCTTCCTTATTCTGATAGTAAATTAGTATATCATAGATGAAGATAATGACAAACTTATCCAAATAAGGCTTGCAAACATGGTTCTGTGCTTTCAAGTATGAGATGATGCCGCCCACAGCATCCCTCTTACCACCTTCAACAATGAGTGTCTCGCCACTAGGAAGAGGTAACTTAATGAGTTAGTCTCCACAAACGATCTCTGCTTGGTTCTTGGGTACCAACCACAACATCAAAGCTACTGAATGAACAGGAAATGAATTCATATCTAATGAATGTCTAGCTAAGCATAGTTTACATATGCTATATACCTGGGTAGCCGCTATGGTTCTACCATCAGCTATCTGGTAAATTCAGAACTTAAGTCAGTAGGCACTACCCTTTGCAGATTACTAAACTTATTGGATACGTAGCTTCTGTCGGCACCCGAATCAAAATACTGAGGCGAAACAACCATTCCTATTGGTTTTCCTTCTTCTTGAGCCTTGGATAGTTTCTATTGAAATAAACAGATTGTCCACACTCATAACATCTCTTTATGCTTCTTGTGGCAGAGGTAATTTGCCCGGGATGTTCACATGATGGTTCTTAATGGCATGACCGAATTTCCTACAGTGCTCACAGATGTTCTTATTGTATGGCCCATTGCGATGCTAGATGCACTTGTTGTAAGTGGAAACACAGGGAGGTAATGGATTGGGTCGTCATAACACCTTGCCAATCGATCATACGCCAAATTTATTCAATCAGGAAAATCCAATTTGAATCCCACCATTAGGAAACATAACATACGCTGAAACATGATAAATACAAAATGAAATGAATGCTAGGATGTTCAATCTGCCAAGACTCTAAGTCTTAAGGTCAATCCAATGATTAGAAGATACATGTGCAGAGAGTATCATCACTCCGTTATTACTTTTCAAGGAGCACACACGTTGTAGATAGATAGTATTGCACGATCACTGAAATGCTAGAAAGAGCAATGTCTCATAGAGACTAGGACTAACACCATAATATGAATCTCATTAAGGCTCGAGGTAGATGAGAACTTTCATACGAGTAGAAATGAAGGATTGTTTCCATATCAATGGTGAAGTTTTATGAGAATCAAGACTCTCATGTCCCAAAGTATAGAAGTGAAAATTTGTACTGACTATGACCGTTATCACAAGATAGAGTTCGCCAGACTTCTCATGCATGACAAATTACAATTATGTGTGCACCCATAATGGTAATTTGCTTTGCATGGTCACCCCTGGTTCCTCTTATCTGAGCTAACATACCTTGTCATGTACAGAGTGTTATCAATGATAGAAGTAGATATTGTCATTAAACCAAAGGTCAATTAACCAAGGTTGTACGAAGGAATCAGTAAAGAAAATATCCACTTGGGCAAGAAACCGTCGATGTACTCAGGTTAGATAGATAAGATCGTATTATCATAAGTAAACTCTGATAAGTTATCTCCCAATGTCTTTGATAACCGCCAGTGCAGCTATTTCTGGCTCCACAGGGTAGGGAAGAGAAGTGGCACGGTAGGTAAAGAAAGAATGACAGAAATAGCTCTCGTTCGAGAAAGCACCCAACAGGAGACAGAACATGCTCCCGATGAACCATCCAAGTCAGGTACCAATGGTATTGTATCCGATTCCGAAAGGTATGATGTAAAAGATATGGTAAATCATTAATCATGATTAACCTTCTCGTAATTCACAGTAACTCGGAGTCACCCGCGCTAAGGAACAGGCGGTAACAACGGGGAATCAGGACGAATTGGCCTTTTCCCCTTAGACTTAACATAAGAAGATGATGACACCATCCTTATAGTCGAACGCTCACTGGAATGAGCAAATGCAAGCAATCCAGCAAACCAAAACAAACAAGGCCAGCAAGTAAAACTAAATGTGTCTATATGCGTGTAACTAAGGCATCAGGCTATAGTCTAAATGCAATGCTGTAAGATCATCTGAAGATTTTAAGGCTGATGTAACCAACAAGCTAGAACAACCAATTCTTCCATGCATGCACTAAGGAACAAAGATGAACTAGCTATGGAAGTCTTACACTCTCAAATGTGGATAAGTGTAAGATCTTTCGAAGCTAACAATTCAGAAGGAGTTACTTCAGAAGTTTCACACTCAAACAGAAAAATATTCTAAGTGTGAAATCTTCCGAAGCCAAAGACTAGCATCTTCCAAAGCCAAAGATGAAATCTTCCGAAGCTTCAAAGACAAAGTCTTCCGAAGCTGTGAAGACTGATTTCTTCAGAGGACAGAGAAAATATACTTTCTCTGAATCAACTTTTGATAAATCTGACACTCTTTTCGCTGCCTGCTCTAGTGATTCACATACTTTACACAAGTTGGTGAAACTTCCATACTTTATCAAAAAGTAGGAATGGTCTTTTTCTTTAACTTATCTTACTTGTTCCTGTAGACTTTTTGTATTAGGAAAGTCAGTGAGCTATGGCATGTCATAGTCACTAGTCAAAAGGCAATCTGCCTTTTGACTTTAGATTGATCTTGTTGTCTAGATTAGTCAAATCCCAACTGTCTTTACATGTAAGTGACGGTTGTAGGTTGTAGTATAAAAGTGTCTCAGGTCCTTTTAATTTAGGAATGCTTTGTAACACTTGTAAAAGAACTTGAGATCAATATACAACATCCTTGAAAACCAATCTTGTGTTCTTGTGTTGTTCTTAGTTCTATCTCTTTAATTTACTTGTGTTCGTAGTATCATCTGTTTTATGTTACCAGTTCTCTATTTGAACTGTTAAGTGATCTAAGATCTCTCCTCAGTGTGAAACTAAGTGTTAAGTACCCTTACCCGGTCCTGCATTTGGTATCAGAGCATTCCAGGCTCTTGATTGTAAGATCTCACCATCTTTAATCCTCTTAGCTTCACACATCACTTAACTCTTCAAATGGCAGCTATCTCTAAGGCTGATATAGAAACTGGAACTATGACAAAGTCCCCACTAAGCACTCCTGAGGATTTTGACACTTGGTGCCAAAGAATGGAAGGCTTTATCAAGTCTCAAGATTCTAGGATGTGGGAGTCTGTTGTCAATGGACCTCATGTACCATGCACTTCTTCAGCTACTGCTGGTGGTGGAATGATACCAAAGGAGAGGGCTGACTTTTCTGATGAAGACTGGAAAAGGATTGATATTATCAAAAAGCCATGACAGCCCTCCAAACTGCTCTTCCAAACTCCATCTATAGAGGTTTCAAGAAGTGCAAGACCGCTAAACAACTATGGGATGAACTGAAACTGATGTATGAGGGGTCCAATGAAACCAAGGAGAACAAGAAGGACCTCCTGAAGCAGCAGTTTGAAAACTTCACCTTTAAGACAGGTAAAACCATGACTCAACAATACTTCAGGTATGTTAAGATTATGGATACTCTGGCTGATGTTGGAGTAACTATTGAGAACAGGGATATTGTTAGGAAGTTCATGTCCTCTCTTCCTAGACAATGGACACACTACTGTGTGGTCATTAAGAGGACTGAAAACCTCAAGACCCTTACTCTCACTGAGTTGTATGGGATACTCAGTGGATACCAGATGGAGATGAACATGCAAAATTCATCTGGTAACTCCAATACTCACCAGAGTTCAGCCCTTCATGGGTGAAAGGGATAGCAGAGAACCACAACATCATCTCATCTGCTACCCTGTAACTTTACAAAAGGGTCCTTTCATCACCTTCCCAGAGACACCCAGAGAGAGCTACATCCAAGGAAGTCCCTTCCAAGAGACAAGTTCCTCTCAAGCCTTTGTCTCTACTAATGAAAGTTCAGGCAACTTTCTCTTCACTCTTGAAGACCTGGACTGTATCCATCTAGATGATTTGGAATATATGGAGATAGTCCAGCAGATGGCTCTTCTCACTCCTAGAGCCCAGAAGTTCTACAAGAGGACTGGGAGAAGGTTTCCTAGCAATGTAGCTAATGGCAAGTTTAGGCTAGACAAAAGCAAAGTAAAGTGTTACAACTATAACCAGATGGGGCACTTTGCCAGAGAATGCAAGGCACCTAAGTCAAATAGTGGACAAGCATCATCCAGGCCAAACTACACTGAAGGAGGGCACCAGAATAAGAAGCCAAGACAGCAAGCTATAGTTGCTGTTGAAGAAGGAGGCTTTGACTGGAGCTTCCAAGCTAAAGATGCTTCTCCAAATCAAGCACTCATGGCTAACCATGATGAAGCCAAGGTATTAGAACATCTTTGCTCTCCTGAATGTATTGCTAAAGTAAACAGATACATGTCCTACAACTTAGAAATGAGATCTGATATTGAGTCTTTAAACATTTTAAAAGCTGATTTTAAGAGAGCTGAAAATGATTATAAGCTTAAAATAGAAGATCTAGAGAAAACAATTTCAACTCTTAAACATAAGCAAACAAACTACAAGACTCAAATTAAAGATCTTGTTACTAAGTTGACAAAATGTCAGGTTGAGCTTGTGATCAGCAAAGCCAGGGCAAAAAAATGTGTTCTTGAAGAAGAGACCTTCAAGAACATAATATCCTCATCTTTGCATGCAAAAGTTTGTTATCAGAATAAGCAGGGACTGGGATCTTGTGAGATAGCTTCTCCACACAACCTACGATCAGTAAGATCTCCAAGGTGTGGAACTGGTCAAGATGAGCTACCCTCTATAGACCCCAGTGATGAAGAGGATGAAGAGGAGATGGTGAGGAATGACTCTGAAATGAGTGAAGAGAGTCAATCCAAAAAGGGTCACCATGCTCCTGAGGAGAGTAAGAAGGCTGGTATGACAAAGACAATGGAAATGTTGACTCAGGGGTAAGAACAAGAGGACAAACTCATGAAAGCCATGTTTGTCTACATTCTTTTTTCTTATCTCAGATAGAGCCGAAGAAAGTTGATGAGGCTTTGAAAGATGGAAGCTGGATTGAAGCTATGCAAGATGAGTTGCTTCAAATCAGAAGACAAAAGGTGTCGAACTTATGCCCTCTTCCTCAAGGGAAGACTGTCATAGGTACCAAATGGGTATTCAGGAACAAGAAGGATGATAGAGGAATTATCATCAAGAACAAGGCTAGACTGGTTGTCCAAGGATACACTTAACAAGAAGGGATTGATTACATTGATGTCTTTGCTCTAGTTGTAAGACTTGAAGCTATAAGAATATTTCTGGCTTATGCTACATCCAAGAATTTCAAGGTCTACCAGCTTGATGTGAAATGTGCTTTTCTCTATGGGGTGATTGATGAAGAAGTTTATATCAAACAACCACCTGGCTTTGCAGACCCAGATCATCCTGATTATGTATGCAAGCTTGATAAAGCCTTATATGGACTGCATCAAGCTCCAAGAAAGTGGTATGAGACACTATCAACATACCTCTGTCATCATGGATACAAAAGAGGTACTATTGATGGGACTCTCTTCACCAAAGAAACAGGGAATGACATACTGCTAGTTCAAATGTATGTAGTTGACATCATCTTTGGTTCAGCTAATCCAAAGCTCTGCAAAGACTTTGAGATGCTGATAAAGAATAGATTTGAAATAAGTGCCATGGGGAAACTCAGTTTCTTTCTAGGAATTCAAGTGAAGCAGGTTGAAGATGGCATCTTCATTATTTAGTCAAAGTTTGTACAGGACATACTTACAAGATTCAAGATGACTAACTGTAAGGTTGCAAAGACACCCATAGCCAGAAACCACTCCCTTGGTCCTGATCTTGAGGGGGAGTGTGTTGATGAACATCTCTATAGGGCTATGATTGGGTCACTTATGTACCTTACTGCTAGCAGGCCTGATATTATGTTTGCCACATGTATATGTGCAAGATATCAAGCCAACCCCAAGATGTCATACCTAATCACTATCAAAAGGATTCTCAGATACCTCAAAGGTGCTCCAAATCTAAGCCTTTGGTATCCAAAGAATTCAGACTTTAATCTGTATGCTTATACAGATAGTGATTATGGTGGCTGCAACATGACTGCAAAGTCCACATCTGGGGGTTGTCAATTCCTTGGTGGAAGGATAGTCTCTTGGCAATGCAAGAAGCAATCCTGTGTGTCTGCATCAACTGCTGAAGCTGAATACATTTCTGTTGCAAGCTGTTATGCTCAAGTGCTTTGGATTCAGAATCAGATGCTAGACTATGGGTTCAACTTTAAGGAGACTCCCATCCACATAGACAACAACAGTGCCATCTCTATTACAGAGAATCCTGTGCAGCACTCAAGGACCAAACACATCAACATCAGGTATCATCTGATTAGGGATAATTTTGAAAAGGGCTTGATCAAACTAATCAAAGTTAACACAAATGAAAAATACGCTGATCTGTTCACAAAGGCATTTGATGAACAAAAATTTAAATATCTTGTATCAGCTATTGGGATGATTAACTATGAATAGATTTTCTTTAATGACTTAATCAACTTTATTTCCTAAAATTATGTGTCCTAAGTTGTCTATTAGATCACCTCATAAGCCCAGTTCTCTTTGGAAGAAAACTAACTTTTAATTGATATTCCTTAAATTTGTGAAAATTTACCTTCGGAAGAACTCAAATTGCCTTTGAAAGAAACTTATGTCTTTAAATCATTTAACAGCTTATCTAAGATTTACCTTCGGAAGAAATTCTTGGAGTATCTTCCGAAGCTTAAATTTGTATATAAGCACTTAAATGCATTCAAAGAACAAATATCTTCCGAAAGCAACTAAGTCTCGGAAGACTTGTTCACTTCTTCCGAAGCCAAATTTCAAAATTCTTTGAAATATCTTCCGAAGCAAAAATTGCCTTCGAAAGCTTTGCTGCAAAGCTTCCAAAGCCAAAATTGTCTTTGGAAGTTTTACAACTTCCAAGAAAACTAACTTTTAGGGCGCACTTTTTCAGAAGTAGGACCCACTTGCGGATTTCAAAGTTTATCTTTTTGTCATAACTTTGTCTCAAATCCACAACATATATCTTCCAACGGTTCTATTTCGTCTCTTTACTCTCACTGATCCTTACCCTAAAATTACCCCTAAATTTCATCTTCTTCTTCCTTTCTTCACTGTAAAGCTTCCTCAAATGGCCAACATTGATCGTCGCAACGACCCTGATTTTTCCATGCACCTACACAGGCAACACAATCAGGTTGCCCTTTTACACTTTGAGAAGGATCCAAGTTTTTCAAATATGTGTAGGTACCGTTCTCTGTCGCACTACTTCACCTCCCTTATAGTTGATCCTCCTCTCTATGAGGATCAGTTGCTTGAGTGGTCACCATGGACGGGGAGAAGGCACTGTCTGCTACAGTGCAGGGGAGGACAGTTTTCATCACTCCAGCCATCATAAACACCCATTTGCAGCTGGATGATGAAGCAGGTGAGCTATCCTTTCCCAAATCTACTGTCAACCATTCCTTTCAGCAGATGGGCTATGAAGGTGACTTCTCAGTCAAAACTTTCAGGAAGGGGAAGGTCTTATATCAATGGAAATACCTCCTCTATGTCGTCATTCACATCCTTTCTAACAAGCATGGAGGATGGGATCAAGTTCCAGAAGACCTCTCCTTTATAGTCCATGGGATGCTACAAGGGGTCAAGTTCAGGTACTCTTAATTTGTATATACTAATTTACTTGCAAACTTGAACTCCTTAGAGTATTAAATGTTCCCTTGGTATGTTCAACACATTCTCAACTGTGAGTTGGGACCACAGTTGAGGGGAATAGGTAATATTCTTCAAATAGGACAAATGAGGCCCGGTATCTTCAAAATCTTAAAGAAGCCAACTGTTGGATTCTTAGGGTAGAAACAGCCCTTGTCCCAAAAATGTTTGAGCTCATTGCTCACGGTGAAAATCTAGCAGCACGAGCTAGTGTTGAACCAACACCCTCCACCTTTCAACCACCTCAAACACAACCTACCATCACCATCACCTACAAAAGAAAATCCCAACGAACCCCTGCACTTGCTACTAAGCATGTGCAGGCCCCCATATCAGAACCCATACAGGAGGAAGTGGAATCTCGAGCTCCTACTTCCCTTGAGGAGCAGACCACTCCTATCTTTCCACCACTCAGTGCTGAGGTTCCTCATGCTCAGCCTGATGAGCTCACAACCCCACAAACAGCCTTAAGCCATCACTCTGAGTCTTAATACTCTAGTGATCAACCTTCTGGGGAAAGCTTCCGTCCCCAACCTCTTGATCTAAACTACGCCATTCCTAGCCTTGACTTCTATTTTGATGAAGATTTGGGCTTCAGTGAGTACCATGAGTCTCTTCTCTCTTCCTATACTCAAGGAGAGATGAGTACTCCTGCTTCCCCCATCTCTAGCCCACATCAGCAACTCCCTACTGAGGTGGATCATCCTGAACTTATTCAAGACATCCATATGGTAGAGGCTATCACTTTTGCAAGTGATAACATTATTAGGACCTCTACCATGGCAACCCAGCCTCTTGACACTTCTCTGGAAGTTATCATTGGGTAGGGGAAATCCAGCAGCCAAGACACCCATGCTGGTGGTGAGGAAGAAGACTTAGGTCCAATTCTCTCATCCCCTAATGATTCTTCATCTAAAGATGAGGGGAGTCTGCAACAAAAGGTGCACAAACTGTCACATCTTTGCACCTATTTTGTTTCAAAGATAGCTCACCTGGAATCTCAGGTGACTATCTTACAGAAGAGGGTCAATGACTAGCAACTTAAGTTAGCTGAGAGACCCATGAGGACAACTCATCCAGGTCCACAAAAACCTATGGATGTCATGGATCAATCTCCCAGCTCACCTATGTAAGAGGGTGATGCTACCAAAAAGGGGGAGAAAATTCTGACAATCACAGAACCTGGGAGTTCTTCCCAGAGTATGGACATAGAGAAATCACCATCCTTTCTTGCATATTTTCATACTCAGCAACCTCCTCTAGACAGTGATCTACATTTGCTCATTCAACAACTGTTTGAGGAGGGAATACCAAGAGCAATGTCTGCCCCTTCTGAGAACCCAATCTAGGGTTGGGGGTATGACAGTAACAGGAGAGCTCTTGTGATCTCTAGAGCTCAGGGTCAACTAGAAGTTCTCAACATTTCACACCTGAGTTTCTATGAGAGCATCAACTTGGTAGATCTGCCATTTGTCAACCCAAGCAATAACAGACAAGCAGCAAGATTAGCAGAAAGAATCCAAGACAGGGTGCTAGAAGAGTTTAAATTGAGATCAAAATTATATAGAAAAAGGCTAACAGGGGAGATCTTTGGTCAACTGGATGTTGAGGTAGACCTGGAGATTAGCTTCGAAGGGAAAACCTTGACTGAAGGCCCAGAGGTTGAACCTGTGAACCTTGAGACAGGATCTCCCTCTGTACCCATTACCCTCAGTGAAATACCAGCTGGTGATGGTACTTCACAACCTCTCTCTAGCCAGAGCTTGACAGCTGAACCAAGCAATGAAGGTCAAAGCTCTCTCCAGCCTGAGTCACCAAGGCCTGTGGTTGACAAAGGCAAAAGGAACTGACTCCTGAGGAGATTGAGGAGGAGAAGAGAGAGAGGAAGAGGAAGCTGAGGGGAGAGAGTTCAAGTGGTTCCCCAGGGTTTATGGAAGCTGCAATCAGGGCTGCCCTCCAGGCTAAACACTCAGGAAGATGAGTTAAGGGCAGCCAGGCTAAACTACCTAGGAACTAGAAACTATAACATTGATGAACTCATCTCTCTCCCCTTAGATGAATTGAATGAACTGGCTGACACAGAGTTTTCAAAGGAGAGGAAGGAAGCAGAGGATGCAACATTGCTCCTCAAGCACAAGGAAGAAATGAGGCTAAAAAGACTCTACAAGAAGATTCCTGTCCTCTCCCCAGTTCAAGAAAGTCCTGAGCGAGAGACTGTGGCCATTGAACAACCTCAGGTAGCAACTGAAGAAGAAAGACTAAAGATGATCAACTACCTGAGTGCCACAGATCTCTATCAGGCAGATGCACTTCTTCCCTTACCATCTGAGTACATATTGTTTGAATACAATAAGCAGATAGAAGAAAAAGTTAAAAGAGAAAAACAAGCTAAAAAGAAAGATTAAAGGAAAAAGCTGCAAAGTCAAGAGCCATCATCCACAAAAGCCAAAAGAAGTCTGCTGACAGACAAAGGATGATGAGCTTCTTGAAGCTGTATGGATTCTCCGAAAGGAGGCTTGGCC
This sequence comes from Flaveria sonorensis, assembly GCA_025506505.1. Classification (NCBI taxonomy): domain Eukaryota; kingdom Viridiplantae; phylum Streptophyta; class Magnoliopsida; order Asterales; family Asteraceae; genus Flaveria; species Flaveria sonorensis. The sequence continues at coordinate 30,029,519 of CM046433.1, forward strand.
CTATGTCTCTATCCACAATGGATGAGCATATCAATGTAATCAAGCAGAAGATAAAGAAGGGAGAGCTGGTGGACTTGCATTCTTCACCAAGTCCAGCTCAACCTAAAGTTGAGGTGAAGGTTGAACCCACTGAGACAACACAACCTGAACCTGGAGCTGCATCTCAGCCAACTTCATCTTCTGCTCCATAGCAGGGTTCGCCTCTCTCTCCTTCTGAACCTGTGAAAGAGGAGATCCCAACTAAAGGAGAACAACCTGGCACTCAAGACCAGTCCCCTCAGTTAAAATCATCAGGGAGAAGAAAAAGGATGGCCAGAAGAACATCCTCAAGGAAGAAGACAAGAAAGGCATCCACCTCCCAACCTCAGGATGAGTCAGAGCATCTAGAAGGAGTGCATGAAGAGGTCTCTCAACAAACTCCAATCATAGCAGAGCCTCTTGCTGTTGGAAGACAAATTATTTCATGGTCTTATGATAAAGATCAAGACAGATGGTATGACATAAGAGATCAGGATGGCATGCATGTCTATTCCACAGAAGACATGCTCAATCTTCCTCTGCATGATCTCTTTGACATGAGAAGGTTCTATGTTAGTCTGAAGGATCCAGACCTAATGATGAAGAAAGGTATGCTGAGGATCCTAATGTGGACTATCAAAATCTAAAGAACTTCTCTGTTTTGGTAGCATCAGCCTAGGGGGAGTTTCTAAGATCATCTAAAGATTATAAGACTGATGCAACCAATAAGCCAGAACAACCAAGTCTTCCATGCATGCACTAAGGAACAAAGATGAACTCGCTTTGGAAGTCTTACACTCTCAAATGTGTCTAAGTATAAGATCTTCTGAAGCTAACAGTTCAGAAGGAGTTACTTAGGAAGTTTCACACTAAAACAGAAAAAATATTCCAAGTGTGAAATCTTTCGAAGCCAAAGACCAGCATCTTCCAAAGCTAAAGATGAAATCTTCCAAAGCTTCAGAGACAAAGTCTTCCAAAGCTGTGAAGACTGATTTCTTCAGAGGACAGAGAAAATATGCTTTCTCTAAACCAACTTTTGATAAAGCTGACACACTTTTCGCTGCCTGTTTTGGTGGTTCACCTACTTTACACAAGTTGGTGAAACTTCAATGCTTTATCAAAAAGTAGGAATTGACTTTGTCTGTAACTTACCTTACTTGTTCCTGTAGACTTTTTGAATTAGGAAAAGTCAGTGAGCTATGGCATGTCATAGTCATTAGTCAAAAGGCAATCTTCCTTTTGACTTTAGATTGATCTTGTTATCTAGATTAGTCAAATCCCAACTATCATTACATGTAAGTGATGGTTGTTGGTTGTAGTATAAAAGTGTCTCAGGTCCTTGTAATTTAGGCATGCTTTGTAACACTTGTAAAAGAACTTGAGATCAATATACAACATCCTTGAAAACCAATCTTGTGTTCTTGTGTTGTTCTTAGTTCTGTCTTTTTAATTTACTTGTGTTCTTAGTATCATCTATTTTATGTTACCAGTTCCCTATTTGAATTGTTAAATGATCTAAGATCTCTCCTCAGTGTGAAACTAAGTGTTAAGTACCCTTACCCGGTCCTGCAAATGAAAATGAGATGCAAATTTTAATTTAGTTCGCTATAACCATTGGCTCTAGCAATCTGTCACACCCTCAATTTCAAACAACGGGGTATTACCGTTAGGCGTGTGACATACCAGGATCTCAGTCACTAGTTACACCAAACGACATATCAATTACAAAATATAATTGTTCGTTAACGTTTGAAATTCCCAAAAACAGAGTTAATAACGTAAACTTAAGAATAGTTGCAGAAGCATAATCAATCTTAACTTAAAATGGCGCAACACGCGCAAACCAATTAAATAAAGTTCATAAAAAATGTAAATGTTTCATTCGACCCATATGATGGTAAATGAATGAATGAGATGTCCTAATCATGCACATCTTGTGAACCTGAAAGAAACATGCTAAAGTGTCAACACAAGTTTGGTGAGTTCACAGGTTTTGATAAACAAAACATAATAGTAGTCGATATAGTAAACAAAGTAATAGCAGTAGATAGCTAGTCTACTTAACAAGTTACATAGTGTATGAAGTTCGCAACCAAAGATGACAATGTAAATGAAGGCCTTGACTGTGGATACCAGACCACGACAACAGAAATTAGGTCAATTAAACACTCGTTTGACGTGCAGTCGTGCTAGCACGACTAGCCCGGGTGGGGTTTGTCAAACCCAGTAGTTCTACTTAGAATTACCTCGCTAAAGAACATACATTAACCGTTCGAAATGTGAGGACTTAAATTGGTACAACACTAGTAATCATGCGATAATTACAGTAATACTGATCAAATGAAAATACGTTTTGAATACACGTTTCTTTCCCCCAACGAAAACAGGTAAAGTAGGGTTGAGAACTCACCTTATAAACACATCACAAGAGATAATGCAAAGAGCAAGTAATTACGTTTCCGAATAACCTGAATTTCAGTTAATATATAATTAATATTAATTATTAATTATAAACATAATGATTGTACGGTTTCGCGTTCTTGGCTCGGTTTTAGGCATGACATTAACATTATCCCACAAACATGCTCACACATACAACCTTAGTAACCAAGGTTTACATACCTAACACACATATGCACCATAGACTCTTATACAAACATCAAACCCCATAACCCCATGAGCCCAAACAGTTCCCATGCTCCCAAACAGTTCCCATGCGCCCAAAGAGTTTCCATGCTCCCAAACAGTTCCCATGCGCCCAAACAGTTCCCATGCTCCCAAACAGTTCCTATGCGCCCAAACAGTTCCCATGCTCCCAAACAGTTTCCATGTTCCTAAATAGTTCCCATGTGCCCAAACAGCTCCCATGCTCCCAAACAGCTCCCATGCTCCCAAACAGTTTCCATGCGCCCAAACTCAGCCGAAAAACACACACACACAGAGAACACTAACCCGAAGCATAAACCAACCTAAGCAAGCCTTCGACCCACCAAGAACACACATTAATATTCATATATATATATATATATATATATATATATATATATATATATATATATATATATATATATTACACCCATAGTAAGCATTCATACCTTCACATGCATATTATCACCATAACCACACATAAATAACAAGAACATATTCATCCATTAATTTGCTACCTACACGCTAATATATTCATAAATAAAACATCCAATGTACTGCTGTCATTCAAATCACTTAAATATATATATATATATATATATATATATATATATATATATATATATATATATATATATATATATATATATATATATATATATTTGCATGCAAAGCACCTCCATGAATAAAATCAGCATCTTTCACATCAATACACACACCACATGACATGCGTACACACAAGTCAAATATTCACACGCACCAACACAGTATCACACACCCACACACATCCATGCGCCTACTACACCCAGTCAAACACACACACAAAGCTTGCATACACACACCATGCACACCATTGAACACATGCACACAAAACCCACAGCCGCACACACATGCCTACACACCACTCACGCACTGCCATCACACCCCCAATATCAATCGAAACATACACACATAGCCACCCATTCGGCACTCATGCACCACTGGACAACCTGCGATAAATTGATATATGTATATATAACATCATATTCAAGCACCCACATACACACGGTACCTACACATAACCGAAACACAAGAACACCCCGTAACCATGCATCCACGTAAGTACCCCACGCGGCCAAATCGTGACCCAAATAGGTCGCGCGCATAACGAACTAGGTCAAAACTGAAACTGAAACCGAAACCGTAACGATACAAATGTGAGTTTGGGTTGGGTAATCTTACCGAACAATTTGAAGTGTTACGTCGATCACCTTTTGCGACCGTCGTTCGATCTGTTCTTTAAAAGATTGCGGTTGTCTTGACCGCCAAGGAGAAGGGCCACCACGGAAGAGACGTCTCCGGTGAAGGAAACCGTGAGGACAAGAGGGCCGCCAAGGGTCGAGCGAGGGGTGAAGGAGGCTGTCAAAGGTGGTTGCTCACAGCTGGTGGTTGACGGCAGAAAGCAGTTCGAATGGAGGCTCCAGGGTTTCATAAAAGAACAAAGGAGAATGAATGAGGGTGAGGTTTACGGCAGGGTGGGTGCTTAAATGAATTCATATTTGAAATCTTGCCACATCTAGTCCCTCAAGTTTACTTGAGTTGTAGTTTGTGTTAATTAGGTTTAGTTAGGTTTGGATTTAATTATTCATAATCATAATAAAATTGATTTACTTTAAATCAAATAACGGTAACGGTGTTAACCTGAAAATATGGGGTGTCACAGAATCAAGGAGTCAGTGGGAACCCATCAAGACAACTAAATGCACTTAGGTCCATCCTTGTGGTTGTTTTGTGATTTGACCCGTGACCCAATTTGATCTAGCTACTTGGCTCTAGCGAGATCAAACAATCATAGCCATTAGATTTACAAATTACTTTGCTATTATGGTTTCTTTATTTAATAATTATTATAACATCCAACATAATATCAAACTAGTTAAAAACATTTTTCACAATCAAAATAAATAACAAGTTTTAAACTTATTTTTACAACTTGTTAAAATATTAAAACAAATTATTTGTTTTAAAAGAAATAACAGGATAAGTCTTCAAATTCAAAAATAGTTTGAATTTCAAAACTTAAAACTTGATAATTTTAAATTAAAATTAATTATCCTTTTAAAAGGATAACTAAATAAGTTTTCAAGTTTAAAATTAGTTTAAATTTCAAAACTTAATACTTGGTAATTTAAAATTATCAACTTAAAATCTGTTGTCCATCTCCCGATAAACCTAGTTTTAATAGGGTATTAAAATCTGGTGTCTCGAGAGATGAAAGGGTTCTTCATTTATTATCACAAACTAAATATTATAAAACTGTTTTTACAACACACGTATGACTTTATTATACGTTGTGTTTGGCCCTATTCGGTAAACACTAAAACAGGATCCCATAGATAAAAACCAATAGTCTATGCCACCCTACTATAAGAAACACTTGGAACATTAAACGAAACATCAATGTTTGGAACCAAAACACCGCACTTGATATGTTGTTTATTCTTCCAAGGCGCAAGGGTTTCGTTGACACATCCGGCCCTTTCACATGTACCTGTTTTAGGATGACTATTACTTTTTTCTCTTGTTACTTGCCACAACTGTCTAGAGAGAAAAATGGGCATAGATGAAGCTAAACGTATCAATGCATTAACAAATGTTGTCGTTGCGGCCTCATAGCCGAGAGTTGTGCAATTTTCACAATTGACAACCGTTGTCAATCTACCTTATCACTTGCTAATATTGTGTGCCCCAGCTACCTTTAGTAATTGACCAAGCCAGATTCTCATTCCTTATTCAAAATTACTGTAAATAGGTCATTAATTAAAATAAAGAAATAATACATCGAAAATACTAATTAACTTATTTTTTCTTATTTAAACAGACGTCTTCAGAAACCAATAACTCCTTCATTCTCAAGTCTATTCTTGAGAAATAGAAACTTGATAACACTAACTTTCTTGCATTGCACCGCAATCTGAGAATTGTTCTCAAGATGGAACAAAGCTCTATGTTTTAGATAGCGCTATTCCCAACGAGCCTGAAAATAATACGGCCGCTGCTCGAACAACTTGGGAAATATTTAAGGTGGATGCCGATGAGGTAGCCTACCTTATGCTAACCACCATGTCCCCTGATCTCTAGAAGAACATGGAGGACATGGCTGCATATGACATGATTGAGCAACTTAAGGGCATGTTTCAGAAACAGGCCCGACAAGAGCGCTACGATACCATGAAGTAGCTTATATCCTGCAAAATGCAAGAAGGCTAGCCTGTTAATGCCCATGTACTTAAAATGAAAGGTTACATCGACCAAATGGCCAAACTTGGTTATCCTATGTCAGATGAAATGGCAACAGACTTCATCTTGAACTCCTCGTCTAGTTCTTACGACCAGTTAGTAATGAACTTTAATATGAATGCATGGGTTAAGAGTGTAGCAGAACTCCACGGTATGCTCAAAACTGCTAAGCAAAACATACCAGGTAAAGCCAATCAAATGTTGATGGTCCGATCTACTGGTGTTAGGAAGCCAAACACTAAGAAGAAGGCTTATAACAGCAAGGGTAAAAGTAAAGTTGTTGCTGCCAAGCCTGCCACCAATAACAAATAGCTGGTTAAAAACAAAGCAGCATCCCCTCCTGAGGAGCACCACTACTTTGAATGCAATAAGATGGGGCACTGAAGACGTAACTGTTCTGACTATCTAGCCAAGCTGAAGGCGAAGAAGGCCAATGGTGAAGGCTCTTCTTTAGGCGGAGAAGCACCACTATTTTAGTTTCTTTATTGTTTGAACAAGAATTCAAGTATGTTTTTAATAATTCTTTTATTTCTGCCTACTTGAATGATGTCTTTTATTTTATGGCTAAACCTTGAAGTGGTATTTATGAGATTGATATTCAAACAAACAATAACATATATAATCTTACTAAACATATCAAAACAGGAATTAACGATACGTTTCTATGGCATTGTAGACTTGGCCACATAAGCAAGACTCGTGTGAAAAGGCTTCAGTTTGAAGGGATTCTTGAATCCATGGGACATGAATCTTTTGATGAATATGAATCTTGCTTAGCTGGCAAACTCACAAAGGATCCTTTCACCCATGTTGGTGAATGGGCCAAGGATCTGTTAGCACTTATACATTCTGATGTATATGGTCCTTTCAGAACCATGTCTAGAAATCACGAAAGATACTTCGTTACATTTATTGATGATTATAGTCGATACGCCTATGTCTACCTTATGAAGCATAGACATGAAACCTTTGAAAAGTTCAAAGAGTCATAAAAAAGTAGAAAACAAACTTGGTAAGACTATCAAGGTACTTCAATCAGATCAAGGTGGAGAATACCTAAGCCAAGAGTTCACTAATCATCTAAAGGAATGTAGTATTGTTTCACAGTTCACTCTACCCGGCACACCCAAACTTAATGGCATGAGTGAGAGGAGAAATCAAACCCTACTTAACATGGTTCGATCGAAGATGTGTAGAGCTAACTTACCTCACTCCTTTTGGAGTTATGCTCTTATGACCGCCGCCCGCCTTGTCAATCTGGCACCGACTAAGAAAGTAGACAAAACTCCATATGAGATATGGCATAGGTCTAAACCCAATTTGTCTTACCTTAGAGAATGGGTATGTGATGCTTATGTCACAAGCGAGTCTAATGACAAGCTAGATCCTCAAGGCGAAAAAGTTATTTTTGTCGGATATTATAACAAAAGCGGATATTACTTCTACCATCCTAATGCAAATATGATTTCCATCAAAAGTAAGGCACATTTCTTTGAGAAAGAGTTTCTTAATCGAGGAACTGGAAGTAATATTGTCAATCTTGAAGAAATTCGAGAAACATAAACAAACGCTGATGTAGTCGGTGCGTCTGAACAACAAGAAATTATTGCTGATTCAGACATAAACACACGAGTTCGTAGAAGTAGCAGAACTCGCAAAGAAGCTGACAAATATCTTTGGAATCTAGAGGGTCCCAAGGTTCTGGTAGTTGCTGATTCTGTTAATGAACCCACTAACTACAAATCTACTATCTTAGATCTGGAATCTGCGAAATGGCTAGATGCCATGAACGCCGAGATGCAATCCATACGAGATAATCAAGTCTTGGACTTGGTTGAGCTACCCCCCGGTTCATGGGCAGTAGGGAGCAAGTGGCTTTTCAAGAGAAAAACCAACATGCATGGAAATGTACATACCTATAAAGTACAGCTTGTTACAAAAGGTTTCACTCAAACTCAAGGTGTTGAATATGTTGAAACTTTCTCACCCTTTGCTATGATCAAATCGATCAGGATATTGCTTGCCATAGCCGCATACTATGATTACGCGATATGGCAAATGGATGTCAAAACCGTTTTTCTAAGTGGACATCTCTTTGAAGATGTGTTTATGGTTCAGCCTGATGGTTTTGTTGATCCAAAAAATCCAAACAAGGTGTGCAAATTGAATAAGTCTATTTATAGACTTAAACAGGCATCTCATAGCTGGAGTCCTCATTTTGATCAGAGAATCGTAGAATTCGGTTTTGTCAAAAGTGAAGATGAGCCTTGTGTTTACAGAAAGACTAGTGGGAGCACTATACCATTCCTCATATTGTATATGGATGATATACTGATCATTGGAAACAATATCCCTATGCTTAACGAAGTTAAAAAATGGTTGGGAGCTTGTTTTGCAATGAAAGATCTTGGAGAAGCTGCTTACATTCTAGGAATCAAGATCTATAGGGATAGATCTAAGCGGCTTCTAGGGCTTAGTCAAAGCACATACATAGACATAATGATGACACGCTTTAAGATGGAAAACTCCAAGAAAGGAGGTGTTCCAATGACTAAAGGTACCATGTTGAACAAATCACAATCTCCTTCGACGAACATTGATATTAAGTGAATGGAAAAGGTTCCACATGCTTCAGCGATTGGTTCTATCATGTATGCTATGTTGTGCACTTGACCTGACTTCTCGTATACTTTAAGCATTACTAGTCGTTATCACCAGAACCCTGGCTTTGCCCATTGGACTGTAGTTAAGAACATTTTAAAAAACTTGAAAAGGACTAAAGACATATTCTTAGCATTTGGAGGAGTTGAAGAACAACTCATTGTAAGATGTTACACTGATGCTAGTTTTCAAACTGACCGAGATGACTCTCGCTCATAATTTGGTTTTGTATTCACACTCAATGGTGGAGCCATCTCTTGGAAAAGCTCCAAGCAAAGTATGGTGGAAGATTCTACCACTAAATCTGAATATATTGCAGCATTAGATGCTGCAAAGGAAGCTGCTTGGATGAAGAAGTTCATAGCCAATCTCGATGTGGTTCCAAGTATTCAGCACCCAATCGAGATATTCTATGATAAAACAAGTGCCATTGCTCAAGCCAAAGAGCCCAGATCTCCTCACAGGGCCATGCATATTCAGAGGAAGTTTCACTTTATAAGGGACATACTGAAACATGGAGACATCATGATAAGTAAAATAGACACAGATCAAAACCTAGCAGACCCGCTTACTAAGCCCATGACTCAAGACAAGCATGACCAGCATAGGGATGCGATCGGGCTTAGATTAGCTAGTGATACGTTTTGATTTAGTATTTTGATGTATGAACTTTTAACAGTTATACTTTTGAATTCATTTTCTTTACTGATTTAAGTGCAATTATGAATCTTATAACTGTGTTCGATTTTAATACGTTTAATCTATGAATATTGTATTCTAAATTATCCGTAGTCAGTCGGACTTGTGGGAACAATTCTAAAGTAAGACTATTCTGAATTTAGACTCAAGATGTTGACTTCTAAATTCACAGACCTCATTATGAATGACGTTGGATGTAACTCGCCATAAACCATCTTTATTGTAAGATGCTTTGATACTGGTATACTCATTTAGCATTCTCTGACTTGAGATTCATAGTAGAACTTTCGTTTACCTAGGGTTATTCCTTGATCACTGTCAACTGCTGTCACGTAACTGCTAGTTATAAAAGCTTTGGTTGGGAATAATTCTGAAGTTCAGTGAGAGTTGTATGTAGTCAATAAGGGATTCTGTACTCTTACATTATATGTAACAGTTAGACATCATGGCACCCTCGTTGATTCAAACTGGTGAAGTGTGAGGCCTCACCTAAACTGACTGTGTGTTTGATTGGATCATCTTGAATCTGGATCGAGAACAATAATGATTGAGCCCCATATGAGAATTAATCTCAATTACTCAATTGATGTCTTTTACAAAAATGATAGATGACTATGAATACCATAAGTCTATTATCTTGATATAGTAAGGTGTTACTAAAACAAGATGTTTTGGTTAATAACTTTAAAGTGTCATACCTTGTTGGGGGTGGCCATGTGCAGCTAGAGCGCCGCTGACTGTCTACGTTAAGATATAATCGAATACTCTCCAAGTGGGAATTTGTTGGATTATGTACGGGTTCGATTATGTCACGTTGCCAAATGAGCTATGACTTGTAATAGTTATACATTGGGCAACGAATTTAAAACCTACTTAATTTGATTAATTGGTATTACGAACGATACACGATATATGATTATATTGTATAATTATACTAACCGGGTATTTAATAATTAATACCAATTATTAATTATTAGTAAATATTTATTTATTAAATGCTGATGTTATGGGTTTCGCTTTAATCATGGGATAAATTAATACGACCAGGCCCAGGGTCCGCTAGGGATTAATTGTCAATATAATGGGATCATTAGGGTGAAAACCCTTTACTGGTTCTTTTGTTTTGTTTTTGGCAGAAGAAAGAAAAACCAAGAGGATAACTCTTGGTCAAGAAACCCAAAAACTTATATCCCAAATTAAACTCACGACCAATCTCAACCAAAAGGAATTTTTTTTTCTTTTTCTTGTTCTTGGTCGCAGATGCCAACAAACCCAAAATCCCTATTAAGACCTGCATGATCTAGTTGTGTCTCGGCTCATGTTCGTTCGTGTTCTAGCAATTATTCGTTGAACCCTCGGTGTCTCAAAGGGTTAATCATTAACCACCAATGTATAGTTATCTCATCAGTAGGTTAATTTTTATTTTGTATTTATATTGTTTGTAACCCTAATCCTGTCGGGTTCACTTTTCGTATTTAATTTTTACTCCGCTACGTTAACTAAATCTGATTAATAATTATAAAATCTGTTTTGTTAAATTAATCTAACCAAGATACCTCTAAACCCCAACAGTGGTATCAAAGCCATGCTTACAACCTGCAAATCAGATCCGGTCTGTTAACCGGTTATAGATCACAAACTTTAAAATTGTTTAAAGTTTCTGATTTATATTATTTGGGGCAACTTATTTATTTTGGTTAAATATTTATTAACCAAAAGATTGCCCCTATTATTTTGATTGTGTTTTAATATGTAAATCTGGCTAGACCCTGTGGTTGAATGGTTGTGTTGTGATTTAGTTTTGTTGGTCCTTTAGATCAATATAACAGTGCAATTGATTGTAAACAAGGAATTGCCATAGAATCAACACCATAATATCGATAACATAATGAACAATTTGAGAATCTAAGCAATAATAATCAATCAATGGCTCAAGAATAATGATAAATGAACTTCCATCCGACACACCCAGTTGCAACAAAGATATTTCAGTATTAGGGTTTTGCAAACACTCCCTTACAAAGATAAAAACATGGCAATATATAAGCAATGCTAGATTCGCTATTCACCCGGCAGCGAACTACAGTTTTGCCGGGTGACCTAGGACAGCTGACTAAGAGCGAAACTGTAGTTTCGCCCGTAGTTTCGCTGGGTCAAAGAAACTATAAAAATGCAAATTACAAGGAAACAAACTAACATCCAACCTATTACATACATAGCAAAATAATCCTAACAACTATGGTGAGTCCAACCTATACTAGATCATCAATACTCCCCCTAGGTTGGACCTCACCTTTGATCTTCTTCTTCATCTCCCACTTCCACAACAGTTTCTTCTCCCATTGCACATGCCTTTTCAAATTTTCTTGTCAGCTCCTGTACATCCATCCTCTATTCATTAGCTTGTTATACTTTATCAGTAAGCTCCCTGATCTCAGCCCTCACACCACGAGCCTTGTTAGCCACCTTCATGAATAGACTGGCTTCGGTTCTTGTTTCATCTCCAGCTCCAGCTTTGATGTGGTTCTAGCATAGCACCACCAAGTCTTCATCACAGAATGAGAACACTTCCATCGGAACAAATAGTTTAATCTCTTCACCACCTTTCAATCTAATCACAGCTTCCCCAGTATTGTTGTTGTAGAAACACTTCTCAAATTTTTGTAGTCTTTATGGAAGTGGATTGGGCACTCTCACTCTATTGACTGTTTTGGCTGGCTTGAGCGTCAACACTATCTTCCCCTTACCTGTAGCCCAATCTAGATCCTTCTTGGATCTCCACCTTTCTGTTTTCATGTATCCAAACGCTTCAAAATTATCATTTATCCCCATCTTAATATCCTTCTCCAACAGCATTGCTCTCTCACTCACATGAGCCACCAGAAGGGGAATTTCATACAGTCTCCTCAAATCCCATTTAGGCAAGGTCTTGAACGCATTCCTTTTATGCATGTAAGAAATGTCCCCTCCCCTTCTTTTGATCATAAACATCTTTAACTCATGGTTGTACTTCCAGCTTATTATCCTTTTATCTGATTTCTTCCTACTTGGATCACTTATGTTTTAAAACAATAGAGTCAGTTGTTCTTGTTCTTTCTCTTTGATGAACCAATCTTCCTTACTAAGATCGACTACATCTCCTTCATCAGAACCCCTTTGAGCCACATAAGTCATTAAGTGCTAATCTATTTCATAATACTCAGGTTCAGAATCATAATCAACCAATTGTTCTTCATACTCCACTTCTTCGTCTATAAGATTCATCTCAGCTCCTTTCTTGCTTCCTTCACTTGCTCCTTCTCTGAATACCTCATGCCCAATCAAATCAGTGTCTATGTTCAGCCCCAAATCTATAAACGTAGCCTCTATAACCCTAGGTTCACCTCCCACAGCACCTTCCACATCACTTCTCTTCTCAACTTCAGATCTGACGACTTTATCAATTCCAACATCAGGGCCACCATCACCACTACCACTAGCACATGCTCCTGCTCTACTGGCATCTCCTCCAATCCCTGTTGAACTTCCCACCTTCAAATGAATACTTAGACGTATCTGTAAGATCATCTAGCTCTGCTTGAGATAACTGGTTGGGCAGGCCAACATTAGCTTTAAGCTTATTTACCTCTTTGAGTAATCTCTTAATCAATTTTTGTTGATCTACCATCATTCTCTTCATGCTCTCCAGTTCTTTATCCTTTTCCTTTTCTCTCAGTTCCTGATTCACCAGCTTTGTTTTTATCATCCCCAATTCATTGGCCAAAGACGTATTCAGATTTCGAATAACATCTTAATCTAATTCAGATCTGGGATCCCTTCTTCCTTTAAAAACTGGCTACTTATGCTTAGATCTCCTTTCAGTTACATGGGCTAGTTCTCCTTGATCAGATTTCTTTTTAGTTCTCCCCTCCTTTTGAATTCTCAACTCCTCCTCCACTTCATCAATCTTAGCTTCTAAGTCATACTCCTTCTCCTTCGCGTACCTTTTTCGCTTCTTTATGGCCTCATCTTTCTTTTCTTGATTGTCTTCTGCATTTTTGTTTTCATTTTCAATCAACTTCCTTATGTAACTCCATCTTTCAGCAGAGTACATATTTTCCAAAAGATACGTTATCTTCCGCTGAAGTCATGTCTCACTGCTGAGCAATATGCAAATATTCTAGTGTTCATTTGCACCAGTCTTGTAATTTCTCCATGTCTAGGCAGATTTGGCTTTGAATCATTAATGAGCATATGTACAAATCTTGGATATAGCAGCCACTTATCCATTTTTAACACCATTATATTCTCAGTCATGCAATCAAAAATCAACTTTGAAATATTTGCTTTCTATCCCGGGTAAAATACAATCATAGCCTTTGCCCAATGCTGATTTAGACCATCTGACCCTCCTTTCCTATGATCTAGGCACATAATAAATACGTGGGCGATGTATCTCCATTCCTTATATAGGAAAGACTTCTTGATTTTTTTCTTTTAGCCAAAAGAGGGTCCTTCATACCTAATGCTTCTAAAAGCATTTAGAACCTCTGCATCAGACATTATCACCTCATCACCACAATCTTCCTCCAGCTTTAATACCCTTGCCACAGTCTCAACAGTAATAACAAAGTCATGCTCAAGGACTCTAGTAGTATGCCGATGTGGATTAGTCCCAAGGTCATACTTTACCATTCTCCAAAAGTCTCTTATGTGGAGATCATAGATCGTAGGCATATGAGAAATAGCATAACTGATTGGGGACTGCTTCAACCACTTAATCCAATCTCTGAATCCAATGGTCTTAGGGTTACTATCATCCAATAGTGCAACAATGTTTGTCTTCTCATCGAACTTCAGATTTTCCATCTTTACTGAAAATTAAACAAAAGTGAGTTAGTTAAAAAATAAAAAAGAATAATAAATGAAATACACAAAATTCAAGAAAATTAAAAAAAAATTCAACAGTTTTGCTGAAAATTTCACTTTTCAGCGAAACTGTAGTTTCGCTGACAAGCGAAGCTGTAGATTCGCAATAGGCACAGGATTATAGTTTCCAGAGGGCGAAATTGTTGTCCTTACAACAGCGAAGATGTAAGTTCGCTGAAACCCTGACAAAAATTATGTGCCTGAGCGAATCTATAGTTTCGCTGAAATTGTCTGGGCAAAACTGTCAAGTACACGTGGTCAGCATAACGAGATAGTTTCGCTCAGGACATGAACTTTCATTCAGATTCACTAGTGGTTTTACAGTTTCGCTGAACGAATCAGCAAACCTCCCGATCCAGCGAAACAATCTAAAACTATTGAAGACTTTTTTGAATCTGAAATGTTAAGACTAGAGCTGCCCATACCACTACTTACACCATAATCATATTCCTCCCGAATCTCCTTATGATTCACTCCTTCTAAACCTGCATACAAACTGTTAGTATCTTTCTAAATTAATTCATTAGTTGGATGAGGTATAGGCACAGGAGAATAACAATAAGTACTTGGAGGAGGATAAACATGAGTGGTTTCTTCGCTTCCCAAACCAGTCTTAATTCTAGCCCTATATTGTTTCTTGCAAAGCTCCTCATGTTTCATCCCAGAAATTGTCCATTTTTCAAGTTTAGTTTTTAATTTGCTTGTTTCAAATTCAGAAAGTGCTACACGTTCAGTTAAAGCATTTATTTCAATATTTCTTTCCAAAGGATTTCTTTTTAAATGCTCATTTTCTTTTAAAGCTTCATTTAATTTGACAAAAAATTTAGACTCATTTTTTTAAAGTTAATTATTTGTTTTAATTCTTTTTCATTTTCTAATAATAGTCTGTTAGCTTTATATACCCCAAATAAACGGATTTTGCATGGAGGAGAACACATGTCTTGAATTACCTCATAAGGGAGACCCATAACTACCTTTTCAGCAGCCAGGGCCTTTTCACACTGACAAACCGGAGTGTTCTTCCTGCATTCTTCTTCCTCTGCTGCTTTCTTGCTAATCTCCTTAGCTTTACTTTCCTCATTCTTTTCTTCTTTACAGACATCCTTCTTCCCTTCACTTACTTCACAAACTGTCACTTTCTCTTCAACATTCTCATAATCACCTTTTTCTTCTTTAACTTTTCCAGTCTTTACCTCTTCAACTTGAACTTATTGCTCACCACTTTCACCAATGGCTTCTTCTTGAATCTCACTCTTGAACTCCCTGAAAGGATCAAAGTCCGCAACAGAATCCATATCACTGTTCACCATCTCACCCAGTAGCGCATGATTGATTTCTTTTTTAGTTTCCTTAATCTCAGCACTCCAATCAAAGTTTGAAATGTGTGCTGTTCCTTTTTGGGCTTAGCTTCTTCCATGTCGGTGATCGAGATAACTTTAGAAGTTCCAGAAGTTCCTGGTTTAGTTATGATAAGAGATGGACATTCTCTTTTAAAGTGCCCCAGCTGTTTGCAATTAAAGCATCTCAATTTTGACTTATCAAAGCCAAGATTAGAGTTCTGGTTTTGACTTCCAAAGCTCCTCCTACCAGTTCATTCAATGAATCTTCTTGCACGTAGTGTAAGCATGGCCATTTGCCATTAGATATCAGTTTCCTCTAAATCATCAGGATCTACTTGATACATGTCTTCAACAGTCATTCCTTTTCCCTTCAGCTCCCCCACAACCAGAGCTTCATAGCTATGTACAAACATTTTGAATAATGCCATTATGTAAGGTAATATCAGAAGATTATAAGGCTGATGCAACCAAATAAGCCAAAACAACCAAAGGTCTTCCTGCATGCATGCACTAAATGTACAAAGGTAGAAGTGCTTCGGAAGTTTTACACACTACATCAGAAAATACTCTAAGTGTAAAATCTTCCGAAGCCAAAGTTCAAATCTTCTGATGCCAAAGATGAAGTCTTCCAAAGCTTCAGAGACAAAGTCTTTTGAAGCCATTTTACTGTGAAGACTGATTTTTTCCAAAGACAGAGAAAGACATGCTTCTCTAATCTACTTTACATAAAGCTGACACACTTTCCGCTACAACTCTGATGACTTACCAACTTGTATGAGTTGGTGAAAAGTCCATGCTTTTGTAAACTGTAGATTAAGTCTTTGTCTGTAACTTTCTACTTTTGTACTTGTAAACCTTTTTGTAATAGAAAAGGATGTGACCTATGGCATGTCATAGTCACTAGTCAAAAGGCAATCATCCTTTTGACTTTAGAATGATCTTGTTGTCTAGATTAGTCAAATCCAACTGTCCTTCTAAGTATTGATGGTTGTAGGATGTAGTATAAAGAGTCTCAGGTTCTTGTAATTTAGATATGCATTATAACACTTGTAACAGAACTTGAGAGCAATATACAACACTCCTTGAAAAACATATTTTTGTGTTATTGTTGCTTGTTCTATCTCATTACGTACTTGTGTTCATAGTATCTTCATAATCAAACCCGGTTCCCTATTTGAACTGTTAAGTGTTCCATGTCTCTCCTCATTGTGAAACTGATTGTGTTAGGCACCCTTACCCGGTCCTGCAATTGGTATCAGAGCATTTCAGGCTCTTGATTGTAAGATCTCACCATCTATAATACTCTCAGTTTCATAGTTCACTTAACATCTCAAATGGCAGCTATCACAAAGGCTGATATGGAAACCGGTACAGTGACAAGTCCCCACTGATCACTCCTAAAGACTTTGATACTTGGTGTCAAAGAATGGAAGGCTTTATCAAGTCTCAAGATTCCAGGATGTGGGGGTCTGTTGTCGATGGACCTCATGTACCATCCACCTCTTCAGCTGGTGGTGGTGGTGGTATGATACCAAAAGAAGTGGGTGACTATTCTGATGAAGACTGGAAACGGATTGATATTGATCAGAAAGCCATGACCGCCCTCCAAACTGCTCTTCCAAACTCAATCTATAGAGGCTTTAAGAAGTGCAAGACTGCCAAGCACTCTGGGATGCACTGAAGCTGATGTATGAGGGGTTTGATGATGCAAAAGAAAACAAGAAAGACCTCTTGAAGCAGCAGTTTGAGAACTTCACCTTCAAGACAGGATAAACCATGACTCAACAAAATATCAGGTATGTTGAGATTGTGGATACTTTGGCAGATGTTGGAGTAACTCTTGAGATCAGGGATGTTGTGAGGAAGTTCATATCCTCTCTTTACAGACAATGGACACACTATTATGTGGTCATCAAGAGGACTGAGAACCTCAAGACCCTTACTCTCATAGAATTGTATGGTATCCTTAGTGGCTACCAGATGGAGATGAACATGCCAAATCCATCTGGTAACTCCAACAACCAACAGAGTTCAGCCCTTCATGTGGTTGAAAGGGATTGAAGATAACCACAACACCATCTCATCTGCTACCCCAAAAAATCATAAAAGGGTCCTTTCCTCACCTTTCCAGAGACACCAAGGGAAGGCTACATACCTGGAAGCTCATTCTAGGAGACAAGCTCTTCACAAGCTTTTGTGTCTTCTGATGAAAGTTCAGGCAACTTTCTCTTCACCCTTGAAGATCTGGACTGTATCCATCCAGATGATCTGGAGTATATGGAAATAGTCCAGTAGATGGCTCTTCTCACTCACAGGGCCAACATATTCTAGAAGAGGACTGGAAGGAAGTTTCCTGGCAATGCAGCCCGTGGAAAGTTTGGGCTTGATAAAAGCAAAGTGAAGTGTTACAACTGTAACCAAATAGGACACTTTGCCAGAGAGTGCAAGGCACCAATGTCAAATGGTGGGCAAGCACAAACAAGGCCAAACTACACTGAAGGAGCTCACCAGAATGAGAAGCCAAGACAGCAAGTTGTAGTTGCTGTTGAAGAAGGAGGCTTTGACTGGAGCTTTCAGGTGGAAGATGCATCTCCAAACCAAGCATTGATGGTAGATCATGATGAAGGCAAGGTATTGGAACATCTCTGTACACCTAAATGTATTGCTAAAGTTAATAGATACAGGTCCTATAACTTAGAGATGAGATCTGATCTTGAGTCCTTAAATATCTTAAAAGCTGATTTTAAAAGAGCTAAAAATGATTATAAACTTAAGATAGAAGATCTAGAGAAAACCATTTCAACTCTTAAGCATGAGCACACTAACTACATGACTCAAATCAAAGATCTCATCTCAAAGTTAATTGAATGCCAGGCTGAGCTTGTGATCAGTAAAGCCAAGGTAGAAAAATATGTTCTTGAAGAAGAGACCTTCAAGAACATAATATCCTCATCCCGACATGCAAAAGTTTGTTATCAGAATAAGCAGGGACTGGGATCTACTGAGATAGCTCCTCCACACTCTCTATTGTCTGTAAGAACTCCAAGGTGTGGAACTTGTGAAGATGAGCTTCCCCTCATAGACCCTATTATTGAAGAGGATAAAGAGGAGATAGTGAAGGATGACTCTGAGAAGAGTGAAGAAGATCATCCTAAGAAGGGTCACTATTCTCCTGAGGAGAGGAAAGAGTCTGGAATGACCAAGTCAAAGAGGAAGAACTTGATCAGAAGAGCTCAGATATGATCAAAGAAGGCTCAAGAGATCAAGGCCACTTTTGACTCCAAACAGAAACAAGTGTTCATTTCTACAGGGTTTGAAGTGGTAAAGGCTGAAGACTCAACTATGAACTCTAGTACCAGGAGTTCTAGTTTAGTTCCAAACCATTCCAGCAAGAAGAAGAAGACTGACCAGCTGTGTACCACTGCTACACAGCCTGAACCATCTAACTCCAAGAGCAAGCCTCTCCCTAAGAAGCTTGTTGCATTATCTGTGAAGATGAAGATGGAGAAGGAAAGTGATCAAACTCAGTCTTGCTCTCAAAAGAAGACTCCCAGAAGGAAGCAAATGGACTGCATCATGTGTGGTAGTACTTCTCATCTAGCTAAGGATTGCATCTACAATCCCAAAAGCACTATCCACATGGTCAAAGAAAAAGCTTTTGTGAAGAAGGAAAAGCAAGCTTCGGAAGGAAAATCTGTTTCCTTCGAAAGCTCCAAAGTGAAGAAGAAGACATGTGAGAACTTGCCTTCAGAAGAAATTTTGGTCTCAGAAGAAAGGAATGGTTCCGAAGTACTAAAGCATGCTGCAGTGAAAGCAAGATCTTCTGAAGGTCCAGTATCCAAAACCTCAAAAGTTATTGAAACTTCCGAAGTGTTGAAGGTCAAGTCCAATCTTCCAAAGATGGTATGGAAGATAAAGAAAGACCTGGAGATTCAGAGTTCTTCATCAATAGCAACTAATGATCCTCAAAGCTTGAATATAGGATCTGTTACTGTTACATTGTCTTCAGAGCACTTTGAAAAGCCCAAGTCCAATGAGGCTTGGGTTTCCAAGTGTAACTAACCACTTCTTTTTGTGCAGGAACAGCTAAGGACCAAGGAAAATGTGTGGATCATTGATAGTGGCTGTTCCAGGCACATGACTGGTAATGGTTATTTGCTTCACAATTTTGAGAAAATTGATGGAGGACCAGTTGCTTTTGGAGGAGATGCGGGTGGTTACATCACTGGAAGGGGTATGGTCATAAATGGTAAGCTCACCATTGAGAAGGTAAATTTTGTTAAGGAGCTTGGATACCATCTACTGAGTGTATCCCAATTTTGTGATTAGAGACACAACATGCTCTTTACTGAGCATGAGTGCATTGTTCTCAAGCCTGGGGTGGTCATTCCTCAAGAGCATATCCTGCTCAGAGCCCCTAGGAAAGGGAACATGTACAAGATGGACTTGCAGAAAACATCTTCCTTAGGAGAGGTTTCTTGCTTTCTATCTAAAGCAAATAGTGATGAGTCTTTCCTATGGTATAAAAGAATATGCCATGTAAACTTTAAAAACATGAATAAATTAATTAAGAATGATTTGGTAACTGGAACGCCAAAGAAAGAGTTTACAAGTGATGATCATTATGTTGCATGCCTGGAAGGGAAGCAACACAAAGTGTCTCACAAGCCAAAGGAAATGAACTCTATCACTACTCCCAACACTTATTACATATGTAACTCCTTGGCCTCACCAGTGTAATGAGTTTAGGAAGGACCTCATATTGTTTAGTGATCACAGATGACTTCATAAGATTCACTTGGGTCTTTTTCTTTAGAACTAAGGAT
Source organism: Flaveria sonorensis (assembly GCA_025506505.1). Classification (NCBI taxonomy): domain Eukaryota; kingdom Viridiplantae; phylum Streptophyta; class Magnoliopsida; order Asterales; family Asteraceae; genus Flaveria; species Flaveria sonorensis. The sequence goes on from CM046433.1 coordinate 30,049,896, forward strand.
GAGACTCTTGAGATCTTAAAGAACTTCATTCTGAAAATTAAGAATCAATCTGATCACAAGGTCAAGACCATAAGATGTGATCAAGGAACATAATTTAAGAACCAAATCCTTGATACATTTTGTGATGAAAAGGGTATTACAAGACAATATAGTGCTCCCAGGACTCTTCATCAAAATGGTGTTGCTGAGAGGAGAAACAGGACACTTATTGAAGCTGCAAGAACCATGTTGTCTGACTCTAAACTACCCATCACCTTCTTGGCAGAGGCAGTTAACACAGCTTGCTATGTACAAAACTGAGTTTTAGTGGTTAAGACTCATGGTAAGACTCCTTATGAGCTGTGGCATAAAAGGAGATCTTTTATTGGTTTCCTCAGGTCATTTGGATGTCCTTGCACCATCTTGAATACCAAAGATCAAGTAGCCAAATTTGATGAGAAGTCAGACGATGGACACTTTATTGGATACTCTTCCTAAGCTAAGGCTTATAGATTATACAATCTCATAACTAGAGTAGTTGAGGAGTCAGCCAATGTGACCTTCAATGAGCACACCCCAAGTGTGAAAGGTTCTGGTCCGGATTGTCTATTTGATCTTGACTTAGTTACCAACTGTTTTAACAAGTATTATAAGAATGTTTCAGGATCTACAGATAACATATCAACAGGAGATCCTGACCCAAGATTTGAGCTGAGAAGACTAAGCAAGATTACTACTTCAGCTCCTTTGGTGACTAACCCTGCAAATGAAGATCCTATCAGCACAAACATGACAAATTCAGTTGATACATCTGAGATGCCTTCAAATTCCAGCTTAGAGGCTCAAAACTCAGGAGAAGGAGCTTCAAATATAGGAGGAAATGGAGGTGGTGATAGTGATCAAGAATTTTTTGATACTTATAACCACTCCATAGAAGACAACATAAATGATGTCACACACTCATTGGATCAAGTCTCACTTGATAAGTATGCTGATGTGGTGGGTGACACTCCATTGCCAGATCTGAATTTCTCTAATCTAGATTTGTCAAATCAACTTGTTGTGATCCCTCAACTCAGGATCTACAAGTCACACCCCACCACAAACATCATTGGAAATGTTCATACAGGGGTGAGAACAAGAGGACAAACCCATGACAAAAATGTTTGTCTATATTCTTGCTTCTTGTCCCAAGTAGAGCCAAAGAAAGTTGATGAGGCTTTGAAAGATGGAAGCTGGGTTGAAGCAATGCAAGAGGAGCTGCTTCAATTCAAAAGACAAAAGGTTTGGAACCTATATCCTCTTCCTTATGGGAATACTGTTATAGGAACCAATAGAGTTTTTAGGAACAAGAAGGATGATAGAGGACTTGTCAGCAAGAACAAGGCAAGACTAGTTGTTCAAGGGTACTGTGACATCCGGTAATTTTCCGTTACCAAACTCCGTTTGTTCCGTTAAGTCTTGCATACACGTGTCGGGAGCACACACTGGTTGTCGTTGAACGTTGGTGACTTAACAATAATCAGTAATGTTAAATTGATGATAATTAAGTTAACAATGTGATTATTAAGTTATGCTTATGTGATTTGAATGTTAACTGTAATGTTATCGCGTAACGTGAAAACGTGCATATTTGTTCGTGTGTTTTGTGATAAATGGGAATTATGCATGATTGTTATTTGTGATTAATAATAATTGTGTTTAGTAGTTAAAAACTATTTAAAATCTATTCAAAAAGCTTAATTTTTATAAAATACAAATTATAAGGGTTAAAAGGGTAATTATGGATTATTTAATAAAATAAAAATCAAAAACCAAACCCTAAGTACCCTCTTCGGCCGCGACTTCACCTTCAAACACACACACACTTCGATCATCGACCAAGAACAAGCAAATACCACGATTTGGGTTCGGATTCAAGCAATACATCAAGTTAGAAGCATCAAAGTTCCATTCTTTCTTCGAATTTAAGGGTAATTTCGTGTTCTTTGGATGTTTGTAGTTAGCCGAGGGTTTGGGGATCGAAATCTTCAATTGATGGTCGAATGATGCCTAATGGTTGATGTTAATGTGTTTGTTAGATAGATTACATGTTAATTAACGTCAAGTATGCGATAAAGGTTGGATTTTTACAAGTTTTATGGGATTTACATTAAGGCCGAAACCCTAGTTCGAATATTGCAATTGAAAGTCGATTTTTGGTTGTTTGTTGATGTTATTATGTTAGTTAGGTTAGATTGATGCTAGTTAACGTCGATTATGCAAGAAAGCTATGATTTTGGTACATTGTTCATAGGTTACTAATAATAGTAACTTTATTTTGCATGAATTGATGATTGGTTGATGTATGAATGTTATGGATGTGTTTGTGATGATGATTAGATGCTAGATTGTTGATATGAAGGTTAGGAATTCAAGAATGCATGTTGTAGTTCATACCTTACTAAAGATAGTAACTTTTGGGTATGAAAGTTGATGAATCATGATGATTAGGTGTTGTTGATCATGTTTAGATGTTGTCATAGTCTTGAATTGGTATATAATTGATGAATTCATGAATGTAGTGTGAGTTTGATGAATTTGGGATGAACTTTCCCAAAAGGGAAACTTTATTTGTGCAAATCCTTGAATTGGATGATTTGAGCATGTTTGGGATATTAGGATCATGCTAGTGTGTTCATGGATGGGTTCTAAGGTGACTAAATGTGTTGTTTATGTTGTATGAATGTTGATTTGGGTTGTTATCTGTTTTGGCCTGTTGTGATTTGCATGATTTGTATGATATCTAGTTATATGATGATCTAGGTAGTACATGTGGTGGTGATGTGCTATATGTAATCAAGTGGTATGTTGATCATGTATGATATGCTGTTGTGTTAGTTTAATGAATTATCACCTATAATGTCACCAACGGGTCAAACGGGTCAACTGGGTCAAATGTGTCTTGTCTTTCTTAAACCTTGAGTCTCTTGGTTTGTAGAACACTTAGGGTTTCATGTTGTTTTTGTGCACACGTACTTATGTACTCTTGTATTCTAGGTGACCTTTGAAGGTTGTCTTTCCTTCTTTCTTTCAAGTTAAACTCTAAGTTAATTCTTGCGCATACCAGGTGAGTTCTTGCCCCACTCTTTTTACATGAATCTCTTTTGGGGGAGATGGCATACTGTTTACAAACGCTTTTATTTATGAGTGTGTATAATATTGATATAGTGTTGTTTACCATGGAAAGTCCTCACACTTTCGGATTGTTAATATTGACTAGCGGGGAAATTTTGGGTAGTACTACTGGGTCTGACGAGCCCCACCTGTGCGACTCGAGGTCAAACGGGTGCAATTTTGTCCTATCACATATTCGTCACGACCTGGTAAGTCGTGACGGGAGGCAACAAACGTATCACAGTCAGCTTCAATCGCGAGATCACTATGATTAATATTTTTATGTTAATAGACTAGCTATCTATTGCAATACACTACTTATGCTCTGAAAACTATTGATTGGTTTATATGTTAACGCAAACTCTTGAACTCACCAACCATGTGTTGACTTGTTTAGTATGCTATTCTCAGGTTAAGGTTGCCAGATTGCCTAGGAGCACGCACGTCAGCATTGTTGAGTTGTCTACATTTGCATTGTTTACAAATTGGGATTATTTTCATTTTTATACATTGTGTTTGGGGCGCGTTTGTTTTGCGCATTCTCGTTACATATTACTTGTTTTGGGTGTTCTAGTTTTAAAAACGCTTCCGCAGTATTTTAAACGTTGACTCTGGTTTTGTTTATTAATCATATAGAGTCGTTCTTGGTAACTAATGACTGAGATCCTGGTATGTCACGCGCCTCGCGGTAAAACCCCGCTCGCGGATTTTGAGGGTGTGACAGATTGGTATCAGAGCCATTGGTTATAGGGAACTAGGTTGCATACACACACTAGACTATAACCGCACAGTTGTTAGTTACTTACCGTTTACTCTCCTTACTGTATACTCATTGGCATACGCAACACGTACTTCGCAGCATGGCATCGTCGTCCAGGAATTTAGGCAAGAGACCTGCACGATCTGAATCACCTCCTACATCTCCCGTACCTGATAGGGGATCTAACTGGCCACGACATCCTTATCCTCGCGGCGAGATAGACTGGGATCAGCCTTTCGTACCTCCTGAGCTCGATCCTCCGCGTAACTGGGATTTCTACCCCACTTACGTTAACCGTATGGCTTATAGAGAACGCGTACCACCAGTAGCACCTACACGACCTAGGACTAGGTCATCAACCGCCTCTACTTTGCCTACACTTCCTACCTTGAGCATCCCTCTGGAGCAGGCATTTGCAGCCCTAGTAGCCACACTGGACACAGAGCGACAGCGGATTAGAGGACTCACTGACGAGAACTCTGCGATACGATCTGAGATGCGTCAGCTGCGTTACCAGGTAGATACGCTTCAGGAGCGACTTTCGATGGCCATTGGTGGACATCATACTCTGGCAGGTAACGTGGTAGCACTTGGTGAGCGCATGGATGCACAGGATCACCATAACATGGAGATTGATAATAGGTTCGTTGGTTTAGAGGCACAACTAGCAGCACTTCAGATTGCTGAAGCTCCTGCACCTTTGGTGGACCCTGATGAGGAAGACCCAGAAGAAGAACCCGAGGAAGCCCCCGAAGAAGAACCAGTAGAGATGGATGAGGACAGTGATGGATCTGATATACTGGACTGATCCTACTTTTAAATGACTTAGACTATGTAGTGTTTCTTTTCTTTGAAACCTATGTGGGAAGGGTTGTTTCCCACCCAACTGACAAACTTAAATTTTGACATTGATGGAATATTTTGTGACTCAATTACAATTTATTTATCTTTGATTATTATTTCTGTTATAAACGTTGTGGTTGTGGTAAATTCGTTATTTCTTATTGTTTACTGTACTTTGATGAGATTAATGTGTTGGATGTTACTCATTATTGTAATTGTGAATTTTAAAGTGAAATATGGACGCACGTGGAAGAGGACGTGGGCGTGGTCGTGGACGTGGCGCCGGAGGCCGTGGAGCCGGAGCCATAAACATGACGCCTGCGGAATTGGCAGCATTGATTAATGAACACGTTCAGGCGGCAGTGGCTGCTGCCCAACCTGGACAACCAGCAGGTAAATGATAGCAAGAGGTTAAACTGATTATCCTAGTTATTTGTCTAGGATATCTGACTAATGTTGGGATTGTCAAAACAGGACCACCACCATGTACCTACAAGTCCTTCATGGACTGTAAACCTCATACCTACAGCGGGACGGAAGGGGCTGTAGGGCTTGTAAGGTGGTTTGAGAAGACAGAGTCGGTTTTTGCGAAATGCAACTGCCCGCCTGCTGATCAGGTGAAGTATGCCACAGGGACGTTGGAAGGCGCAGCACTCTCTTGGTGGAATGCCCAGGTACAAATGTTGGGTCAAGCCATGGCCAATGAACTACCTTGGGATGAATTCAAAGAAATCATGACTGAAGAATATTGCCCCCGGAATGAAGTGCAGAAACTGGAGATTGAGTTCTGGCAACTCAAAATGCAAGGCTCAGAAATTGAAGCCTACACGACTCGTACTCATGAGTTAGCCACTTTATGTCCAGGGATGGTGAATGAAATGCACAAGAGGGTGGAGCATTATATACGGGGATTGGTGCCTGAAATTCAAAGTATGGTAACTGCTTCTAACCCCACTACCATACAACAAGCAATCCGAACAGCCCACAGGCTGACTGACCAGGCAGTTGAGCAAGGTCGGTTACCTAAACGGGGTGCGGTGGCAAGCGTGCCCGACCAGAAACGCAAGTGGGATGGTTCAAGCAACAAGGGATCGTCATCCAGTAGCCAATCTCAACCTCAACAACAGCAGCCAAGTCAGCAACAGCAACGGAAGTTTGATAACAACCGAAGCTTCAACCAGGCGCACTCAAATCAAGGACCCGGCGGGTATGGTGGAAGACTGCCGAAGTGCAACCGGTGTAACTACCACCATGTGGGTCGGTGTGATAACTTCAAGTGTCAACGTTGTGGGAAGATTGGTCATGCAGCCAAAGACTGTCGGGGTGAACTGATGAGAAAGCCACAACAATCACAAGAAACTCCGAAGGGTTGTTTTGAATGCGGGAAAGAAGGCCATTACAAACGCAACTGTCCCCACTTAAGAGGAATGGTAATGGTAACAACAACAATGGGAACAACAACAATAATAACAACGGCAATAACAATAACAACAACAATGGTAATGGCAACAACAATGGAGGCAATAACAACAATGGAGCCAAAGGAAGAGCCTTCGTCATTGGCTCAGGTGAGGCTCTAAACGATCCTACAACAGTAACTGGTAAATTTTCGGTTAATGGTTGTTTTGCTACTGTATTATTCGATACCGGAGCCGATAGAAGTTTCGTGTCCACTAGGTTCTGTAGTCTTTTAAGTGATATGCCCTCAACCTTAGAATCTAAATACACCGTAGAGTTAGCTGACGGTACACAGATTCACGTAACGCATATTCTTAGAGACTGCAAGATAGAGCTTGCTGGTCATACATTCACCATAGATCTCATGCCTGTTACACTAGGAAGTTTCGATGTGGTAGTAGGCATGGATTGGCTTTCCGATAAACAAGCGGAAGTCATATGCCACGAGAAGATCATACGGATTCCCATTGGTGAAGAAGTCCTTACGGTCAGAGGTGATAGGAGTGGTGCGGTGATAGGCATCATCTCATTCATGAAGGCGCAGAAGTTGTTACGAAAGGGTCGACTGGCCATATTGGCACTAGTCACGGATAAACAGACTGAGGAAAAGAAGATAGAGGATATTCCCGTAGTTCGTGAGTTTCTCGAGGTGTTTCCGGAAGACCTTCCTGGATTACCACCTCATCGTCAAGTTGAATTCCAGATTGAGTTGACTCCAGGAGCCGCTCCAATTGCGAGAGCACCATACCGGTTAGCTCCGAACGAACTGCAAGAATTATCCGCCCAACTCCAAGAACTGTTGGATAAAGGGTTTATCCGACCGAGTTCGTCACCCTGGGGAGCGCCAGTTCTATTTGTGAAGAAGAAGGATGGTACATTTCGAATGTGCATTGACTATAGGGAACTGAACAAGGTTACTATCAAGAATAGATATCCCTTACCTCGTATCGATGATTTGTTTGATCAACTGCAAGGATCAAGCTATTACTCTAAGATTGATCTGAGGTCTGGGTATCATCAGCTGAGAGTTCGAGAAGAGGACATCTCGAAGACTGCTTTCCGTACACGATATGGTCACTATGAATTTTTGGTCATGCCATTTGGGTTGACGAATGCACCAGCAGTATTCATGGACCTCATGAATCGCGTGTGCAAACCCTATCTTGATCAGTTTGTTATCGTCTTTATTGATGACATACTGATATTCAAGGACCGAGGAAGAACATGAGAAGCACTTACGTTTAATCTTGGAATTACTTAGAAAGGAACAACTGTATGCAAAGTTTTCTAAGTGTGATTTCTGGATACGTGAGGTACAATTCTTGGGTCATATTGTCAACGAGAAGGGAATACATGTTGATCCTGCTAAGATTGAAGCGATAAAGAATTGGTCTGTTCCTAAGACACCGAGTGAGATACGACAATTCCTTGGATTAGCGGGATATTATCGACGATTCATTGAAGGATTCTCTAAGATTGCACAAACTCTCACAGCTTTGACTCACAAAGGAACGACGTACAAATGGGGTGAGAGTCAGGAATCTGCTTTTCAGTTGCTGAAACATAAATTGTGTAGCGCACCAATATTAGCGTTACCGGATGGTAGTGATGATTTCGTAGTCTACTGCGATGCTTCTATTCAAGGACTTGGATGCGTCCTGATGCAGCGGGATAAAGTGATAGCATACGCCTCTAGACAGTTGAAGATTCATGAGAAGAACTATACCACCCATGATTTGGAACTGGGTGCGGTAGTGTTTGCCTTGAAGATCTGGAGACATTACTTGTACGGTACCAAATGCACCATTTACACCGATCACAAGAGTCTTCAGCACATCTTTGAGCAAAAGGAGTTGAACATGAGACAAAGACGCTGGGTGGAATTGTTAAACGACTATGATTGTGCTATTAAGTACCACCCAGGGAAAGCAAATGTAGTTGCTGATGCGCTGAGTAGAAAAGAGACTGCTAAGCCTCGACGAGTGCGAGCTCTGCAACTAACGATTAGTACGCAATTACCCGAACAAATCCGTGATGCTCAAACTGAAGCTCTGAAAGTAGAAAATATGAGTTTAGAAGGGTTACGAGGAATGGAAAAGCAATTAGAAGTAAAGCCGGATGGGATTCGTTATTTCATGGATAGACTATGGGTACCTCTCCACGGAGACCTGAGAGACTTGGTGATGAGTGAGGCTCACAAGTCCAAGTATTCTATACATCCTGGATCTGACAAGATGTACCACGATTTGAAGGCGCACTATTGGTGGCCTAACATGAAAGCAGATGTAGCTACTTATGTGAGCAAGTGTCTGACCTGCTCAAAGTAAAAGTGGAGTATCAGAAACCATCTGGATTATTACAACAACCCGAGATCCCTATGTGGAAGTGGGATCAAATATCAATGGATTTTATTACTAAGTTACCTCGTACTTCTACGGGTTGCGATACAATATGGGTTATCGTGGATCGATTGACAAAATCTGCTCATTTCCTAGCGATAAAGGAAACAGATAAGATGGAGAAGTTAACCCGACTTTATCTGAAGGAGATCGTTTCGAGGCATGGAGTACCAATCTCAATTATTTCTGATCGCGATTCTCGTTTCACATCACACTTCTGGCAGTCGTTGCAGAAAGCTTTAGGTACACGATTGGATATGAGTACTGCTTATCATCCACAGACTGATGGTCAAAGCGAGCGTACTATACAGACTTTGGAGGACATGTTACGTGCTTGTGTGATTGATTTCGGGAATAACTGGGAAGTTCACCTACCGTTGGTGGAATTTTCTTACAACAACAGTTATCACACTAGTATAAAGGCAGCACCTTTTGAAGCTTTATATGGGAGAAAGTGTAGATCACCAGTTTGCTGGGCTGAAATTGGTGATAGTCAATTAACGGGTCCCGAGTTAGTACACGAGACAACTGAGAAGATTGTTCAGATAAGAAACCGCATGGCAGCAGCGCGAGACAGACAGAAAAGCTATGCTGACAAGCGACGAAAACCTTGGAATTTCAAGTTGGTGACAAAGTTTTATTGAAAGTCTCACCATGGAAAGGCGTAGTTCGGTTTGGTAAACGAGGAAAGCTAAATCCGAGATACGTTGGACCATTTGAGATAGTGGAAAGAATTGGTCCAGTGGCTTATCGACTAGCCTTACCTGATTCATTGAGTGGAATCCATGATGTATTCCATGTTTCAAACCTAAAGAAATGTTTAACGGATGAAACGATGGTCGTACCACTGGAAGAAGTTCAAGTAGATGAACAACTACGCTTCATTGAGGAACCGGTCGAGGTGATGGATCGTGAGGTGAAAACGCTTAAGCAAAGCAAGATACCCATCGTCAAAGTTCGTTGGAACTCGAGACGTGGACCAGAATTCACGTGGGAACGTGAAGATCAAATGAAGCTTAAGTATCCTCAGCTATTTGAAAGGACGATGCCAGCCGGCGAAGGTATTGATTAAATTTCGGGACGAAATTTCTTTCAACATGGGGATGATGTGACAACTCATCCAAAACTCACACGATTTCGATTTCCTTGTGCCAATGCAGTAGACCAGTGATGGAACACTCACCATGTAACGCAATTTTCGGGACGAAAATTCTTTCAACATGGGGATAATGTGACATCCGGTAATTTTCCGTTACCAAACTCCGTTTGTTCCGTTAAGTCTTGCATACACGTGTCGGGAGCACACACTGGTTGTCGTTGAACGTTGGTGACTTAACAATAATCAGTAATGTTAAATTGATGATAATTAAGTTAACAATGTGATTATTAAGTTATGCTTATGTGATTTGAATGTTAACTGTAATGTTATCGCGTAACGTGAAAACGTGCATATTTGTTCGTGTGTTTTGTGATAAATGGGAATTATGCATGATTGTTATTTGTGATTAATAATAATTGTGTTTAGTAGTTAAAAACTATTTAAAATCTATTCAAAAAGCTTAATTTTTATAAAATACAAATTATAAGGGTTAAAAGGGTAATTATGGATTATTTAATAAAATAAAAATCAAAAACCAAACCCTAAGTACCCTCTTCGGCCGCGACTTCACCTTCAAACACACACACACTTCGATCATTGACCAAGAACAAGCAAATACCACGATTTGGGTTCGGATTCAAGCAATACATCAAGTTAGAAGCATCAAAGTTCCATTCTTTCTTCGAATTTAAGGGTAATTTCGTGTTCTTTGGATGTTTGTAGTTAGCCGAGGGTTTGGGGATCGAAATCTTCAATTGATGGTCGAATGATGCCTAATGGTTGATGTTAATGTGTTTGTTAGATAGATTACATGTTAATTAACGTCAAGTATGCGATAAAGGTTGGATTTTTACAAGTTTTATGGGATTTACATTAAGGCCGAAACCCTAGTTCGAATATTGCAATTGAAAGTCGATTTTTGGTTGTTTGTTGATGTTATTATGTTAGTTAGGTTAGATTGATGCTAGTTAACGTCGATTATGCAAGAAAGCTATGATTTTGGTACATTGTTCATAGGTTACTAATAATAGTAACTTTATTTTGCATGAATTGATGATTGGTTGATGTATGAATGTTATGGATGTGTTTGTGATGATGATTAGATGCTAGATTGTTGATATGAATGTTAGGAATTCAAGAATGCATGTTGTAGTTCATACCTTACTAAAGATAGTAACTTTTGGGTATGAAAGTTGATGAATCATGATGATTAGGTGTTGTTGATCATGTTTAGATGTTGTCATAGTCTTGAATTGGTATATAATTGATGAATTCATGAATGTAGTGTGAGTTTGATGAATTTGGGATGAACTTTCCCAAAAGGGAAACTTTATTTGTGCAAATCCTTGAATTGGATGATTTGAGCATGTTTGGGATATTAGGATCATGCTAGTGTGTTCATGGATGGGTTCTAAGGTGACTAAATGTGTTGTTTATGTTGTATGAATGTTGATTTGGGTTGTTATCTGTTTTGGCCTGTTGTGATTTGCATGATTTGTATGATATCTAGTTATATGATGATCTAGGTAGTACATGTGGTGGTGATGTGCTATATGTAATCAAGTGGTATGTTGATCATGTATGATATGCTGTTGTGTTAGTTTAATGAATTATCACCTATAATGTCACCAACGGGTCAAACGGGTCAACTGGGTCAAATGTGTCTTGTCTTTCTTAAACCTTGAGTCTCTTGGTTTGTAGAACACTTAGGGTTTCATGTTGTTTTTGTGCACACGTACTTATGTACTCTTGTATTCTAGGTGACCTTTGAAGGTTGTCTTTCCTTCTTTCTTTCAAGTTAAACTCTAAGTTAATTCTTGCGCATACCAGGTGAGTTCTTGCCCCACTCTTTTTACATAATCTCTTTTGGGGGAGATGGCATACTGTTTACAAACGCTTTTATTTATGAGTGTGTATAATATTGATATAGTGTTGTTTACCATGGAAAGTCCTCACACTTTCGGATTGTTAATATTGACTAGCGGGGAAATTTTGGGTAGTACTACTGGGTCTGACGAGCCCCACCTGTGCGACTCGAGGTCAAACGGGTGCAATTTTGTCCTATCACATATTCGTCACGACCTGGTAAGTCGTGACGGGAGGCAACAAACGTATCACAGTCAGCTTCAATCGCGAGATCACTATGATTAATATTTTTATGTTAATAGACTAGCTATCTATTGCAATACACTACTTATGCTCTGAAAACTATTGATTGGTTTATATTTAACGCAAACTCTTGAACTCACCAACCATGTGTTGACTTGTTTAGTATGCTATTCTCAGGTTAAGGTTGCCAGATTGCCTAGGAGCACGCACGTCAGCATTGTTGAGTTGTCTACATTTGCATTGTTTACAAATTGGGATTATTTTCATTTTTATACATTGTGTTTGGGGCGCGTTTGTTTTGCGCATTCTCGTTACATATTACTTGTTTTGGGTGTTCTAGTTTTAAAAACGCTTCCGCAGTATTTTAAACGTTGACTCTGGTTTTGTTTATTAATCATATAGAGTCGTTCTTGGTAACTAATGACTGAGATCCTGGTATGTCACGCGCCTCGCGGTAAAACCCCGCTCGCGGATTTTGAGGGTGTGACAGGTACACACAAGAAGAGGGAATTGATTACACAGATGTTTTGGCTCCTATGGCAAGACTTGAAGCTGTAAGAATATTCCTGGCTTTTGCTACATCCAAGGATTTCAAGGTCTACCAACTTGATGTCAAGTGTGCTTTTCTGTATGGGGTGATTGATGAAGAGGTGTATGTCAAACAACCACCTAGCTTTACAGACCCAGATCATCTTGATTATGTCTGCAAGCTTGATAAAGTTGTTTATGGGCTACACCAAGCTCCAAGGAAGTGGTATGAAACACTATCTCAGTATCTCTGTCAACATGGTTACAAGAGGTGTACTATAGATGGAACTCTCTTCACCAAAGGGACAGGGAATGACTTAATGCTAGTTCAAGTATATATGGATGACATTATTTTCGGGTCAACTAATCCAAAGCTCTATAAAGACTTTGAGAGGCTGATGAAGAATAGATTTGAAATGAGTGCCATGGGGGAACTAAATTTCTTTCTGAGAATTCAAGTGAAGCAAGTTGACAATGGCACCTTTATAAGTCAGTTAAAGTATGTACAAGACATACTTACAAGATTCAACATGACTGAATGTAAGGTTGCTAAGACACCCATAGCCAGAAACCACTCCCTAGGACTGATCTTGAAGGGGATTGTGTGGATGAACATCTTTACAGGGCTATGATGGGGTCTCTTATGTACCTAACAGCTAGCAGACCTGATATCATGTTTGCCACATGCATCTGTGCAAGATATCAAGCCAACCCAAAGATGTCACACCTGTTTGCTGTCAAAAGGATTCTTAGATATCTCAAAGGTGCTCCCAAGCTTGGCCTTTGGTATCTAAAGAGTTCTGACTTCAATCTGTATGCTTATACAGATAGTGACTATGGAGGTTGCAACATGAATGCAAAGTCTACATCTAGGGGATGTCAATTCCTTGGTGGAAGGATTTTCTCATGGCAATGCAAGAAACAATCATGTGCCTCTGCATCAATTGCTGAGGCTGAATACATTCCTGCTGCAAGCTGCTGTGCTGAAGTGCTTTGGATTCAGAATCAGATGCTAGACTATGGATTCAACTTCAAAGAGACTCCCATCCACATAGACAACAACAGTGCTATCTCCATTACAGAGAATCCTGTGTAGCACTCAAGGACCAAACACATCAACATCAGGTATCATTTGATCAGAGATAATTTTGAGAAGGGATTAATCAAACTAGTCAAAGTTAACACAAATAAACAATATGCTGATCATGTCACTAAATCTTTTGATGAACAGAGATTCAAATATCTTGTATCAGCTATTAGGATGATTAACTTTGAGTAGTTTTTCTTAAAAACTTAAATCAACTTTATTTCTAAAACTTGTGTGTCCCAAGTTGTCTATTTTATCACCTTTATAAGCCCAGTTTATTTCGTAAGAAATTTTTTATGATATTTCTTCAATCAACATATTTTCCTTCAGAAGATTTCAAGTTGAATTTGGAAGAAATTTATGTTTTCAAATCAAATAACTAGTTATAAGAAATTTACCTTCGGAAGAAATTCTCAGAATATCTTCCGAAGCTTAAATAGGCTTCTAAGTACTTGCATGTATTTGATAGACAAATATCTTCCGAAAGTAATTAAGTCTCAGAAGATTTATTCTCTTTAGAATAAAACTCCCAAGTCTTACTATCTTCTGAAATCAAATATGTGTCGGAAGAAAAACTCTCTAAGTATTTTTTTCTTCTGAAACCAAATTTTCACAACTCTTAAGAATATCTTCCGAAGCCAAATTGCCTTCAGAAGCTTTTTCTTAAATAACTTTCGAAGCTAAATTACATTCGAAAGATTTTCAACTTCCAAAATAACTACCTTTTTAGGCACTTTTTCAGAGATGGGACCGACATTTGGATTTCAAAGTTTATCCTTTTGTAATAACTTTGTTTCAAATCCATTTCATATATATTCTCAAACGGTTCCACCTCTCCTCACTCTCCACTTCATCTACATTGTTCTCTAACCTAATTTCACCCACAAACCGCCTTCGTTCTTATCTTCCTTCATCATAAAGCTACTTAAAATGGCAAACCTTGACCACAGAAATCAACTCGATTTTTCCATGCATCTTCACAGGCAATATAATCAAGTTGTTCTGTTAGACTTTGAGAAAGATCCAGGTTTCTCAAAGGTTTGACGTTACCTTTCTTTGACCAACTACTTCACTTCCCTCACCATTAATCCTCCTCTCTATGAGGATTATTTGTTGGAGTTCTGGCGGACCTGCGAAGAGGTCACCATGGACGGGGAGAAGGCACTGTCTGCCACGGTGCCGGGGAGGACAATCTTCATCACTCCAGCCATCATAAACACACATCTTCAGTTGGATGATGTAGAAGGTGACTTCTCCTTCCCCAAATTTGCATTCAACCACTCCTTTGCACAGATGGGCTATAAGGGTGACTTCTCAATCAAAACCTTTAGGAAGGGGAAGGTCTCATCCCAATGGAAGTACCTCCTTTATGTTGTCATACACAGCTTGTCAAACAATCATGGAGGATGGGATCTGATTCCAGAAGACCTCTCCTTCATAGTCCATGGAATGATTCAGGGGGTCAAGTTCAGGTATTCTCAATTAGTATATACCAATTTTCTTGCTAACTTGGACTCCCTAGAGTATTACATGTTCCCTAAATATGTACAACACATTCTTAACTGTGAACTGGGCACACAGTTGAGGGGAACATGTAATATTCTTAAATTGGTACAAATGAAGCCCTGCATCTTCAAAATAATGAGGAAGCCAATTGTTGGCTTCTCTGGGGTAGAAACAGCCCTTGCCCCAAAAATGTTTGAGCTCATTGCTCAAGGTGGCAACCTAGCAGCACCAGCTAGTGTTGAACCCATACCTTCTATCTCTCAACCACACATACAGCCCACAATAACCATCACCTAATAGAGAAAAACCAAGCGAACCCCTGCACATGCTATTCAGCATATGCAGGCCCCCATATCACTAACCTTACAGGAGGAAGTGGACACTCGAGCTCCTACTTCCCCTGAGGAGCAAACCACACCCATCTCTCATATGATCAGTGCTGAGGTTCCTTATGCTCTTCCTGATGAGCTCACACCTCAAACAGCCTTAAGCCTTCACTCAGAGTCTCCACACTCTAGTGAACAACCTTCCAGGGTAAGTTACCATCCCCAGCCGCTAGATCTAAACCAACCAATTCCCAGCCTTGGCCTCTATGATGATGAAGACATGGAATTCAGCGAGTACCATGAGTCTTTCTTCTCCACACCTACTCAAGGAGAGATGAGTACTCCTATCTCACCTAGGTCTATCCCACATCATTCACCTATCACTGAGGTGGATCTCCCTGAACCTGTTCAGGAGATCCATATGGAAGAGGCTCTCACTTCAGCAAGTGATTACATATTTAAGACCTCAACCATGGCAACCATGCCTTTTGACACTTCTCTTGAAGCTGTCATAAGGCAGGGGAAATCCAACAGCCAAGAACAATATGCTGGTGATGAGGAGGAGGATCTTTGTCCAATTCTCTCATCCCCTCGTGATTCTTTTGATGAAGATGAGGGGAGTCTGAAACTAAAGGTGCACACACTGACTAAAACTTGCACCTATTTAGTCTCTAAGATTAGTCACCTAGAATCTCAGGTGACTATCTTATAAAAGAGGGTCAATGACCAGCAACTTGAGATCACCGATCTCAAGGGCCAGCTAGTTGAGAGACCACCAAGACGAACTCAACCAGGTCCCCAAGAACCTGTGAATGTGACAGAATCAACCCCTAGCTCACTTATGCAAGAAGGTGATGCTACTAAAAAGGGGGAGAAAGTCCAAACAGTCACAGAACCTGGGAGTTCCTCTCAGAGTATGGACATAGAGGATTCACCACCCTCTCTTCCAATAGTCCATACTCAGCAACCTTCTCAAGACTATATGGATGTAGACTCTCTCATTCAAAGTCTATTTAAGGAGGGTATACCCAGAGCCGTGTCTACCCCATCTTCCCACTCTAAGAACCCAATCATAGGATGGGGGTATGACATAGAAAGAAGAGCTCTCATCATCTCTAGAACTCAGGGTCAACAAAAAACTTTCAAGTTTTCAAACCTGAGTTTCTATGAGTGCATAAGTCTGGTTGATCTTTCACTGGTCAACCCAAGCCAAAACAGACAAGCTGGAAGACTAGCAGACTGGATACAAGAAAGGGTGCTAAAAGTGTTCAAGATGAGATCAAGATTATATAGACAGAGGATAGCAAATAAGATCTTTGGTCAACTGGATGTTGAGGTGGACCCCGAGATTAGCTTCAAAGGGAAAACCTTGACTGAAGGCCCAGAGGTTGAGCCTGTGAACCTTGAGATAGGATCTCCTTCTGCACCTAGTACCCTCAGTGAAGCACCAGCTAGTGATGGTGCTTCACAACCTCTCTCTGGCCAGAGCTTGACTGCTGAACCAAGCAATAAAGGCCAAAGCTCTCTCCACCCTGAGTCACCAAGGCCTATGCGTGACAAAGGGAAGAGGAAAATGACCTCCGAGGAGTTAGAGTAGGAGAAGAAAGAGAGGAAGATGAAGCTAAGGGGAGAGAGTTCAAGAGGGTCCTCAGGCTTCATGCAAGCTGCTATCCGAGCTGCCCCCAGGCCAAACACTCAAGATGATGAGTTGTAGGCAGCTAGGCTAAACTACCTGGACACCAGGAACTATAATGTTGATGAACTCGTATATCTCTCCCCTTAGAAGAGTTGAATGAGTTGGCTGACACTGAGCTGTCAAAGGAGAGGAGGCAGGTAGAGTATGCAGTATTTCTCCTCAAGATTAAGGAAGAAAGGAGATTAAAAAGGCTCTACAAACATGCTCATGTCCTCTCCCCATTTCAAGAAAGTCCTGAGAGAAAGACTATGGCACAGGCACAACCTCAGGTAGATAGGGAAGCTAAAAGAATGAATATGATTAAGTACCTGAGTGCCACAGGACTCTATCAGGCAGCTGTACTTCTTCCCTTATCCTTTGAGTACATAGAGTTTGAATATCTCAAGCAGCTGGAGGAACAAGTCATAAAAGAAAGAAAGGCTGCTAAGAGAAAGTTAAGGGAAGAAGCTACAAGGTCAAGGGCCATCATCCACAAAAGCCAAAAGAAGTTTGAAGATAGACAAAGGATGATGAGCTTCTTGAAGCTGTACGGATTCTCTGGAAGGAGGCTTGGTCTATGTCTCTATCCACCATGGATGAGCATATGAGAGTGATCAAGTCGAAGATTAAAAGGGGAGAGCTTGTAGACCTACATTCTCCACCAAGTCCAGCTCAACCTGAAGTTGAGGTGAAGGTTGAAACCCTTGAGACAACACAACCTGATCCTAGAGCTGCATCTCAGCCAACTTCATCTTCTGATCCGTAGCAGGGTTCTCCTCTCTCTCCATCTGAACATGTGATAGAAGAGATCCCAACTAAGAGGGACACAATAGAATAATCTGGTGTTGAAGACCAGTCCTCTTAGTTGAAAACTTCAAAGAGGAGGAATAGGATAGCCAAAAAAAGTGTTTCAAAGAAGAAGAAATCCAAGGCATCCACCTTCACACCTCATGATGAGTCAGAGCATCCTGAGGAAGTGCATGAAGACGCTGCTCAACCAACTCCTATTCAAGTAGAGCCTCTTGCCATTGGAAGACCCATCTTGTCTTGGAGTTTTTCTGCCAATCTGAACAGATGGTATGTCATCAGAGATCAAGGAGGTCAAGATGTCTACTTCTGGCAAGACATGCTTGATCTTCCTCTACATGATCTCTATGACATGAGAAGATACTATGAAAGTCTGAAGGATCCTGACCAGATGATAAAGAAAGGCTTGGTCTTGATCCTAATAAGGACTATCAACATCTCAAGTACTTCTCTGTTTTGGTAGCATCAGCCTAGGGGGAGTCTGTAAGGTAATATTAGAAGATTATAAGGCTGATGCAACAAAAGAAGCCAAAACAACCAAAGGTCTTCCAGCATGCATGCACTGAATGTACAAATGTAGAAGTGCTTCAGAAGTTTTACACACTACATCAGAAAATATGAAGTCTTCGAAGCCAAAGTCCAAATCTTCCGAAGCCAAAGATGAAGTCTTCCGAAGCTTCAGAGACAAAGTCTTCCAAGCCATTTTGCTGTGAAGACTGATTTCTTCTGAAGACAGAGAAAGACATGCTTTCTCTGATCTACTTTACATAAAGCTGACACACTTTCCGCTGCAACTCTGATGACTCACCAACTTGTATGAGTTGGTGAAAAGTCCATGCTTTTGTAAACTATACATTAAGGTCGTTGTCTGTAACTTCCTACTTTTGTACCTGTAAACCTTTTTGTAACAGAAAAGGATGTGAGCTATGGCATGTCATTGTTACTAGTCAAAAGGCAATCTGCCTTTTGACTTTAGATTGATCTTATTATCTAGATTAGTTAAATCCAACTGTCCTTCTAAGTATTGAAGGTTGTAGGATGTAGTATGAAGAGTCTCAGGCTCTTGTAATTTAGATATGCATTGTAACACTTGTAATAGAACTTGAGAGCAATATACAATACCCCTTGAAAACCATATTTTTGTGTGATTGTTGCTTGTTTTGTCTCATTACTTACTTGTGTTCATAGTATCTTCATAATCAAACCCGGTTCCCTATTTGAACTATTAAGTGTTCCAAGTCTCTCCTCATTGTGAAACTGATTGTGTTAGGCACCCTTATCAGGTCCTGCACATTGTATCAGATGGAATTTGAGTAGTGATGGATGGATTTGAGCTTGAACCAACACTTGTTGATCCACCACTAGACTTGTTTGATACGCCATATCCTGTAGAACCACCATAAGCTGAAACATATATAGACGAGTTTGCAGCGGATGACATTAATGCAACGTTTTGTGGATATAATGTGGCCGGCATCGTGGATTGATTGTATTCCCTACTTTTCAAATCCAAATCAAAAGATTTCAATTTGTTGATTACATCCATAAGTTTGTAATCAGTGAAGTTTCTTTCCCTGCTTCAACATCCTAACTTGCAAGCTCCATTACGGTGGGAGTGAGTCTAAGCGCTTAGTAACTTGTTCATGGTTACCCAAATGTTCATCATACTTCTTTAAGGTGTTTGAGATAGACAAAAATCGATTTGTAATATCAGCAAGGCTTTCATTCTTGTGTCCTACGAAAGAATTGAACTCCTTTTCAGCTTGAACTTTCCCGTCCTTCTTCAAATCTTCATTTCCATCATAAAATTCACACAGAGAATCATATAAAGATTTTGCATTCTTGTGTTCAGCAAAGCAGTTGTAGATGTCCTGAGATAAACAAAAAGTTAAAGCTCCAAAAGCTTTCTGATCATGATCGATTAGCTTGAGGTCTCTTTCGGTAAAGGTAGATGGATCAGTGTTTGTTGAGGTAACTTGACCAACAATGACAGTTGGAGTGTGTGGATCATTTACTATTGATTCCCATTGATTATGATTAGTGTAGTAAAAGAAGGCTTTTAAACATCTTTTCCAGTCCTCAAAATTATCATCATTTATAAGCCCTCGGTGGCCTATTGGGAGCAACACTCTCCAAGTCAAAAATGGTGATACTGGTGGATGTCATTCTTTATACAGTATTAATTTCGCTGAAGAATCTAGATTCACTGGTAAGTTCGCTGATAAATTCACTGACAACTTTGCTTGTAGATTCGAAAACTCTAGTTTCGGCGATAGTTTCACCGAGACTAGTAGAACTTTCGTTCTAAGACAATTTCGGCAGCATTTTTGCTTGCTATGGCAATCAAGGAAGTTGAACTTTCATTCAAAAGAGCTACTTTCACTGAAACAAATAAACCAGAACCAAACACCACAAATTTTGTAAATTCGCTGAAACAAGTAGCAGTTTCGCTGGAAGATATCTAGATTTGCCCGACGAATCTGAAAACTTTTTTCAGTACAAAATCAATCCAAACTCATCCAAATTTTAATGGATTTGAGATCTGATGATTTCTATAGCTTTCCACACCCAAAACGCACAAGCCTCAATCAATATCCATGTAAGAAACAAGCAAAACAGATCAATAAGGAATGGAACAGTAACTTTGTTTGAAAATACTCAAAAAACCAATCAATCAAGAGCACAATGGCTCTGATACCATATTGTTGGTCCTTCAGATCAATATAACAATGCAATTGATGTGTAAACAAGGAATTCCCACAGAATCAACACCACAATATCAATAACAGAATGAACAATTTGAGAATCTAAGCAATAATAATCAATCAATGGCTCAAGAATAATAATAAATGAACTTCCAGCTGACACACTCAGTTGCAACAAAGATATTTTAGTATTAGGGTTTTGCAAAAACTCCATTACAAAGATAAAAACATGACAATATATAAGAAATGCTAGATTCGCTGGCTAGCAAAACTGTCTTGACCGTCAACTAGATTCACCCGGCAGCGAACTACAGTTTCGCCGGGTGACCTAGGACAGCTGACTACGAGCAAAACTGTAGTTTCGCCCGTAGTTTCGCTGGGTCAAAGTAACTATAAAAATGCAAATTACAAGGAAACAAACTAACATCCAACCTATTACATACATAACAAAATAATCCTAACAACTATGGTGAGTCGAACCTATACTAGATCATCAAGTTTTGTTAGTTTTTTTTTTGTTTTTATGATTTTGGCCCATTTGATGGCTCAAAGTTGTAACAGATTAGAGTTTTCTTTTATTTTGTATTTCTTTTGTAAATTTTGTAATATTTGAAGACCCGAAGCCAAAAGTAGAGACAAGACGAATCAAGGAGTCAGTGGGAGCCCATCAAGACAACTAAATGCACTTAGGTCCATCCTTGTGGTTGTTTTGTGATTTGACCCCATGACTCAGTTTGATCTAGCTACTTGGCTCTAGCGAGATCAAACAATCATAGCCATTAGATTTACATATTACTTTACTATTATGGTTGTTTTATTTTATAATTATTATAACATCCAACATAATATCAAAATAATTAAAAATATTTTTCACAATCAAAATAAATAACAATTTTTAAACTTATTTTTAC
This sequence comes from Flaveria sonorensis, assembly GCA_025506505.1. Classification (NCBI taxonomy): domain Eukaryota; kingdom Viridiplantae; phylum Streptophyta; class Magnoliopsida; order Asterales; family Asteraceae; genus Flaveria; species Flaveria sonorensis. The sequence goes on from CM046433.1 coordinate 30,071,244, forward strand.
AACTTGTTAAAATATTAAAAAAATTGTTTTTTATAGATGGAATAACCGGATAAGTCTTTAAATTCAAAAATAGTTTGAATTTCAAAACTTAAAACTTGATAATTTTAAATTAAAATTAATTATCATTTTAAAAGGATAACTAAATAAGTTTTCAAGTTTAAAATTAGTTTAAATTTCAAAACTTAATACTTGGTAATTTAAAATTATCAACTTAAAATCGGTTGTCCATCTCGCGATAAACCTAGTTTTAATAGGGTATTAAAATCTGGTGTCCCGAGAGATGAAAGGGTTCGTCATTTATTTTCACGAACTAAATATTGTAAAACTGGTTTTTACAACGCACGTATGACTTTATTATACGTTGTGTTTGACCATATTCGGTAAACACTAAAACTGGATCCCATAGATAAAAACCAATAGTATATGCCACCCTACTATAAGGAACACTTGAAACATTAAACGAAACATTAGTGTTTGGAGCCACAACACCGCACTTGGTGTTGTTTATTCTTCCAAGGCGCAAGGGTTTCGTTGATACATCCGGCCCTTTCACATGTACCTGTTTTAGGGTGACTATTACTTTTCTCTCTTGTTACGTGCCACAACTATCTAGAGAGAAAAATAGGCATAGATGAGGCTAAAATTATCAATGCATTAACAAATGTTGTCGTTACGGCCTCATACCCGAGAGTTGTGCAATTTTAACAATTGACAAGCGTTGTCAATCTGCCTTATCACTTGCTAATATTGTGTGCCCTAGCTGCCTTTAGTAACTGACCAAGCCAGATTCTCATTCCTTATTCAAAATTACTGTAAAAATAAGGAAATAATACATCAAAAATACTAATTAATTTATTTTAGCTTAGTTAAACAGATTTCACCAACTTTCTTGCATTGCACTGCAATCTAAGAATTATTTTCAAGATGGCGAAAAAGCTCTATGTTTTAGATAGCGCTTTTTCCAACAAGCCTGAAAATAATACGGCCGCTGCCCGTAGAACTTGGGAAATATTTAAGGAGGATGCCGACGAGGTAGCCTGCCTTATTATAGCCACCATGTCCCCTGATCTCAAGAAGAACCTGGAGCACATGGCTGCATTTGACATGATTGAGCAACTTAAGGGCATGTTTCTGAAATAGGCCCGACAAGAGTGCTACGATACCATGAAGCAGCTTATATCCTGTAAAATGCAAGAAGGCTTGCCTGTTAGTGCCCATGTACTTAAAATGAATGGGTACATCGACCAATTGGCCAAACTCGGTTATCCTATGCTGGATGAAATGCCAGCAGACTTCGTCTTGAACTCCCTGCCTAGTTCTTACGACCAGTTTGTAATGAACTTTAATATGAATGCATGGGTTAAGAGTATCGCTGTACTACACGGTATGCTCAAAACTGCTAAGCAAAACATACCAGGTAAAGCCAGTCATATGTTGATGGTCCGATCTACTGGTGTTAGGAAGCCAAAACCCAAGAAGAAGGCTTATAACAGCAAGGGTAAAGGTAAAGTTGTTGCTGCCAAGCCTGCCACCAACAACAAACAACTGGTTAAATGCAAAGCAGCACCCCCTCCTGAGGAGCACCACTGCTTTGAATGCAATAATGGGGCATTAAAGACGTAACTATTCTGACTATCTAGCCAAGCTGAAGGCAAAGAAGGCCAATGGTGAAGGCTCTTCTTCAGGTATTCTGAATTGTGTTATTAAACTTTTCACTGTTTCTAGCAACACAAGGGTATTTGATACTGGATGTAGTTACCACATCATTAATGTCTTGTGGGAGCCTGAAAAGTGGAAGAAACTAAAACAAGGCAACATGGAGCTCATTGTTGGTGATGGAAAAAGATTACCAGTTCTTGCAACTGGAACATATTATCTTTCTTGTCCATCTAGCCTTGTAATTACTTTAGATAATTGTTTGTTTGCTCCTGGTTTGACCAGAGACATTATTTCAATTTCTTTATTGTTTGAACAAGGTTTCAAGTATGTTTTTAATGATTCTTTTATTTCTGCCTACTTGAATGATGTCTTTTATTATAAGGCTAAACCTCAAAGTGGTATTTATGAGATTGATATTCAAACAAACAATAACATATATAATCTTACTAAACGTATCAAATCTGGAATTAACGATATGTTCCTATGGCATTGTAGACTTGGCCACATAAGCAAGGCTCATGTGAAAAGGCTTCAGTCTGAAGGGATTCTTGAATCCACAGGACAGGAATCTTTTAATGAATGCGAATCTTGCTTAGCTGGCAAACTCACAAAGGATCCTTTCACCAATGTTGGTGAACGAGACAAGGATCTGTTAGCACTTATACATTCTAATGTATGTGGTCCTTTCAGAACCATGTTTAGAAATCACGAAAGATACTTCATTACGTTTATTGATGATTATAGTCGATATGCTTATGTCTACCTTATGAAGCATAGACATGAAACCTTTGAAAAGTTCAAAGAGTTTCATAACGAAGTAGAAAACCAACTTGATAAGACTATCAAGGTACTTCGATCAGATCGAGGTGCAGAATATCTAAGCCAAGAGTTCACTAATCATCTAACATAATGTGGTATTGTTTCACAGTTCACTCCACCCGGCACACCCCAACTTAATGGCGTGAGTGAGAGGAGAAATCGAACCCTACTTAACATAGTTCTATTAATGATGTGTAGAAATAACTTACCTCATTCTTTTTGGGGTTATGCTCTTATGACCACCACCCGCCTTCTCATTCTGGCACCAACTAAGAAAGTAGACAAAACTCCATATGAGATATGGCATGGGTCTAAACCCAATTTGTCTTGCCTTAGAGCATGGGGATGTGATGCTTATGTCACCAGCGAGTCTGATGACAAGCTAGATCCTCGAGGTGAAAAAGTTATTTTGCCGGATACTATAACAAAATTGGATATTACTTCCACCATCCTGATGCAAATATGATTTTGATCAAAAGGAAGGCACATTTCCTCGAGAAAGAGTTTCTTAATCAAGAAACTGGAAGTAATGCTGTGGATCTTGAAGAAATTCAAGAACTACAAAAAAACACTGATATAGTTGGTGCATCTGAACAACAAGAAATTGTTGTTGATTCAGACATAAACACAAGTGTTCACAGAAGTAGCAAAACTCGCAAAGAACCTAATAGATATCTTTGGAATCTAGAGGGTCCTGATGTTCTGGTAGTCACTGATTCTGTTAATGAACCCACAAACTACAAATCTACTATCTCGGATCCAGAATCTGCGAAATGGCTATATGCCATGAACGCCAAGATGCAATCCATGCGAGATAATCAAGTCTGGGACTTGGTTGAGCTACCCCCCAGTTCAAGGGCAGTAGGGAGCAAGTGGCTTTTCAAGAGAAAAACCAACATGTATGGAAATGTACACACCTATAAAGCACGGCTTGTTGCAAAAGGTTTCACTCAAACTCAAGGTGTTGACTATGTTGAAACTTTCTCACCCGTTTCAATGATCAAATTGATCAGGATATTGCTTGCCATAGCCGCGTACTATGATTACGAGATATGGTAAATGGATGTCAAAACCGCTTTTCTAAATGTACAACTCTCTGAAGATGTCTATATGGTCCAGCCTGATGGTTTTGTTAATCCACAATATCCAAATAAGGTGTGCATACTGAATAAGTCTATTCATGGACTTAAACAGGCAACGTAGCTGGAATCTTCATTTTGATCAGAGAATCGTAGAATTCGGTTTTGTCAAAAGTGAAGATGAGCCTTGTGTTTACAGAAAGACTAGTGGGAGCACTATATCATTCCTCATATTGTATGTGGACGATATACTGATCATTAGAAACAATATCCCTATGCTTAACAAAGTTAAAAAAAGGTTGGGAGCTTGTTCACAATGAAAGATCTTGGAGAAGCTGCTTGCATTCTAGGAATCAAGATCTATAGGGATAGATCTAAGCGGCTTCTAGGGTTTAGTCAAAGCACATACATAGAAAAAATGATGACACGTTTTAAGATGGAAAACTCCAAGAAAGGAGGTGTTCCTATGACTAAAGGTACCTTATTGAACAAATCACAATCTCCTTCAACGGACATTGATATTAAGCGAATGGAAAAGGTTCTATATGCTTTAGCGATTGGTTCTATCATGTATGCTATGTTATGCACTAGACCTAGCATCTCGTATGCTTTAAGCATTACTAGTCGTTATTAGTAGAACCCTGGCTTTGCCCATTGGACTATAGTTAAGAACATTTTGAAATACTTGAGAAGGACTAAAGACATGTTTTTAGTATTTGGAGGAGTTGAAGAACAACTCACTGTAAGATGTTACACTGATGCTAGTTTTCAAACTGACCGACATGACTCTTGCTCACAATCTGGTTTCGTATTAACACTCAATGGTGGAGCCATCTCTTGGAAAAGTTCCAAGCAAAGTGTGGTGGAAGATTCTACCACTGAATCTGAATATATTGCAGCATCAGATGCTGCAAAGGAAGCTGCTTGGATGAAGAAGTTCATAGCCGATCTCGATGTGGTTCCAAGTATTCAGCACCCAATCGAGATATTCTATGATAACACAAGTTCCATTGCTCAAGCCAAAGAGTCCATATCTCCTCACAAGGCCAAGCATATTCAGAGGAAGTTTCACTATATACGGGACATAATGAAAAAGGCAGACATCGTGATAAGCAAAATAGACACAGATCAAAACCTAGCAGACCTGTTTACTGAGCCCATGACTCAGGACAAGCATGATCAACATAGGGATGCGATCAGGCTTAGATTAGCTAGTGATAAGTTTTGATTTAGTATTTGGATGTATGAACTTTTAACAGTTATACTTTTGAATTCATTTTCATTTACTGATTTAAGTGCAATTATGAATCTTATAACTATGTTCGATTTTAATACGTTTAATCCATGAATATTGTATTCTAAATTATCCATAGTCAGTCAGACTTGTAGGAACAATTCTAAATTAAGACTATTCTGAATTTAGACTCAAGGAGTTGACTTCCAAATTCACAGACCTCATTATGAATGACGTTGGATGTAAGTCGCCATAAACCATCTTTATTATAAGATGCTTTGATACTGGTATACTCATTTAGTATCCTCTGACTTGAGATGCATACTAGAACTTTCGTTTACCTAGGGTTATTCCTTGATCACTGTCAACGGTTATCACGTAACTGCTAGTTATAAAGGCTTTGGTTGGGAATAATTCTGAAGTTCAGTGAGAGTTGTATGTAGTCAACAATGGATTCTGACTGTGTGTTTGATTGGACCATTTTGAATCTGGATCGAGAACACTAATGATTGAGCCCCATATGAGAATTAATCTCAATGACTCAATTGATGTCTTTTACAGAAATGATAGATGACTATGAATACCATAAGTCAATTATCTTGATATAGTAAGGTGTTACTAAAACAAGATGTTTTGGTTAATGACTTTAAAATTTCATACCTTGTTGGCGGCAGCCATGAGCAGCTAGAGCATCGCGACTATCTACGTTAAGATTACCTTCCAAGTGGGAGTTTGTTGGATTATGTACGGGTTCGATTATGTCACATTGCCAAATGAGCTGTGACTCGTAAAAGTTACACATTAGGCAACGAATTTAAAACCCACTTAATTTGATTAATTGGTATTATGAACGATACACGATATATGATTATACTGTATAATTATATTAACCGGATATTTAATAATTAATACCAATTATTACTTATTAGTTAACGTTTATTTATTAAATGCTGATGTTACGAGTTTTGGTTTAATCATGGCATAAATTAATCCGACCGGGCCCAGGGCCCGCTAGGGATTAATTATCAATATAATGGGATCATTAGGGTGAAAACCCTTCACACATTCTTTTGTTTTATTTTTGGTAGAAGAAAGAAAAACCAAGAGGATAACTCTTGGTCAAGAAACCGAAAAACTTATATTCTACATTAAACTCACGACCAATCTCAACCAAAAGGAATGTTTTTTCTTTTTCTTGTTCTTGGTCGCAGATGCCAACAAACCCAAAATCCTAATTGAGACCCGCATGATCTAGTTGTGTCTTGGCTCGTGTTCGTTCGTGTTCTAGCATTTATTCATTGAACCCTCGGTGTCTCAAAGGGTTAATCATTAACCACCAAGGTATAATTATCTAATCAGTAGGTTAATTATTATTCTGTATTTCAGTTGTTTGTAACCCAGATCTTGTCGGGTTCACTTTTGGTATTTAATTTTTACTCCATTGCGTTAACTATTATTAATTTGATTAATAATTATCAAAACTGTTTTGTTAAATTAACCTAACCAAGATATCTCTGAACCCCAACATGTCCGACACAGGAGGCAAAATCAAAAGATACGGCTTGTAAGTCCGATTTGACATGTAAGTCCTAAACATCTTGCGAGGTCAAAACATAAGTCTGACTAGCAGTTAATAAGTCCTACAACTTGTTAATATTTTGTGTTTAGAAACATTTCTCATGCTAGTTATGCTCAAATAGGTATTCTTAGAAATCGATAATCATAAAGTTATTGATCAGAAGTGAAAGGTTTAAGTCAAATTAGCATTGAAATCTCAAAAGTGTCTTGAATCTAGATAGGATTTTTTGTAAGGATCAATACAATACAAATAAGGTTGATCTCGTGATGAGAATACGGAATGTTAACTTCACGGAATAAAATTGAAATGTAAATAAAGAACACGAATGTAAATAACTTCTCAATTATATTACTCTCTAACTTTGAAAGTATACAAGTGAGTATGAAATCAGGAAAGTACAAAAAGCTCCCTAAATTACATCACAAAACATCTATCTATACTAAACTAAGAAGTTCTCGCATAGTTCTCGCGCGACTTCCTAGTTCTCGCGCGAGATGTATTTTTCGCGCGGCAACTTCAGGTTCTCACGTGACTTGATCTTTATGATCTTGATTTGATTTTCCAAGCTTCTAAGTTCAATCCCTACAATCTCCCCCTAGGCTTGGAGAATCAATGTCTTTAGAAGTCCAAGTCTAAAAACTTATAACTGTCCCCATATGCATACATCTTGTTGTTCAGGGCCTTGGTAATCAACCAACGGAACTGTGCTGCTCTGAAATGATCAGATTCATCAGTTGAAATTGGACATGCCTGTAACCTCATCAAATCTTCTCTTTTGAATTTGAGCAAATCCACAGGGTCGATGATACAGTATTCTCTGTCAACACTGTGTATCAACGCGTGTCCCGTCTCCTTTTCATAACTCCACAACATTAGTTTAGACAAACTGTTAAGTGGTCCAGAAGTGTATATAGGGATCTTCCTCGAATATCTTGGATGCTTATAGACCCTTATCTTCATTGGCTTGTTCGTATTAGGATCTATTCGCGTCTCATCTTCTATCACTTTGGATTTGGCAGTCTTGAAATCTTTAAAGTTAGTCTTACTCTGCCTTCAAATCATATTCCTAATCTAGTTTCTTTTGCCATAGTTGCTTAGCTTAATAAATGGTACACGACCCATAGCATATAAATTTGATGCTCTGAGTGTATGGAAATTGTGCTCGTCTTGATAATACTCTATTGCTCCACCCCTTCTCTTGATAACATACATCTTCTTTTCCGCGTCGTACACCCAACTACTAATAGGTTCTGAGTTTTCGTACCTTGTGAAAGGTTTAGAATGTCTCAGCGTGTGAATATAAGCTGGTGGAGGAGGAACAGCAACTGTAAGATTTCCGACCTGACGTATAGCACTTTGACCCGTTTTATCAGCTATCTTGTCAGTCGTTTCCTAAGTGCTCGACTCTCTAACAATCTCCCCTTCTTCTTCCAAAATATCTGAGAATAAGACCTTAAGACTATTCCTAACTTTGTCTGTGTAATCTATGGTCTCATCCAAATCTTCAAATGTACCAAAATCCTCATCCATCTCCTCAACAATAATCTTTTGCTAGAAAGTATAGAATTCTCTCTCGTAGGCTTCTTTAGTAGCGGGATCTAGAGGTGTATAGTCAACTAAGTCATCGGGACTTGGTCTAGAGACATTATCAGTACCCGACAAACTAGAAGGACCAGCTGCTGAACCCATATCTCCGCCCTGATCATTATCATCATCGTTCTTGTCATCTTTATCATTACCTTCATTATCATCACCATCATCTCCATCATCATCATCATCATCATCCAAATCATCTTCTTCATCACCACTAAAATCTATCATCCCTAAATCATCATCTTTGTTAGTAGGCTCAGGTACAGGTACATCATGTTCAGGTTCTACAAACGCCTCTCCAGTAAAAACTACAGGTTGTTCCTCAGTAGCCGTAGTATGATCAATGGATGATGGCTCTTGATCAACATCAGTAGTCTCTGTTGTCCTTTCTGTAATAACAGGATCAACATCATGCTGTGTAGTATCCATAGGATCCTGAGCAACTTTGGGATCAGCAGTTTGTTGTCCACTTGATTCTCTAACTTCCATGGTTTGTTGTTAAGAAAACGAAAATGGTACACAGGAAGTGAGATCTCTAATGTTCTACTCTAGAACCTGAACGTAGCTAAAAATGAACTGTTTCTGATGTTCAAGATTCTTGATCCTTTCATCCTTCTCAAACATCTGTCTCTGTAGATCATCAATCATCTGTGTTTTTTCCAACATCTCCTTCTCTAACATGTTTACTCTTTGCTTAAGAGTCACAGATGTAGGTGAACTAGTTGAAGCACTAGCACCTTGTCTTTATGCAGGAAGAGTACTTAGAAATCTTCCAACCTGACAAACTCATCAAATCCTTGATCTCTAGGAGGAGTGCTCAACACATCATCCGTAGTGGGCATGGCAGATGATGTTACAGTAGTTGATTCTGTAACAATCACTGGAGTCTCTATCAGTAGCCTCACTAAATATGACTGGAGTCTCTAATATAGGCACATCTTCATCTGTCGACACAGTGGTCACTGGGGTCCAACGCTTTCTCAACACACCTCGTCCTCTACCCCTACCACGTGACTGTCAGCTGTTTTCCTGGCCATTCTCTTGTTTCTTCCTCGAGTAGTTGGTGAATATTCAGGAACAAAATCCCCATCATGTTCCTTAGTAGTGCGTGTGGCAGGTGTTTCTTGCCCTCTAGGACGTTCTTGCAAAACATAGTACGGATCACTAGAATCGCTCTCAGCATCTATAGATATGCCAGCTAGTTGAGAACTACCAGGTGCATCTTCAGGAATACTAGATGATGTACTAGCTTGCTCAGCTTGAGGAGCAACTTCTTCAGCTTGTTGTGCCTCTCCCTAATAACCCACTATAAATCACCCAAGTTTGGCAAAATGAGTGCCATCCCATGCATTCCCCCTTGCTCCTAGTAAGTACGTGAATATATCTTTCTTCATCACCATAACAATAAAGGTAGATGAATCAGATATGGATAGCTTAGGATGAGCAGCATTCACTATCAACTGTATGAATCGGGGATACATAATGAACTTCTTCCCCATAGTAGCTATCACATTCTTCTGCATCTCTAAGAAGATAGCTTTTGATATGCTGTAAGGTAGATCATCAACTAAGGATATCAGCATGGATCCGAATACCGCACTGAGACTATCCATTCACACCTTTAGGTTGCTCAAGCAATGGATCACCACATGAAATAGATACTTCCAGAATGGAAGCAAATATTTCTTCTCCCAAGAAGGATACCGATGATCATATCCCATTCTCTTCAAATAATCTATTGTCACATCATTATCTAACTTGACTGGCACATTAGGCTGATCCTCCAACAGTACGACACTGTTTATCAACTCAATAGTAGTAACTATTCTCCTTCCCTTCATTGTAGCAGATATGCATGGTTCACCCTGCTCATCTCTCTCATTGGCTGCTATCAGCCAGAACTAATCCACCACATCTGAATAGATAGTGAGATTAGCAGTAATAGCATGATGAATCCTGGATGTCTTAAATCCATCAATCAACGATCTGAACCAAGCTTTATCCTCTGGAACATCTCCAAGATAAGCAACATCATTATGGTTTTTAAAAAAAAAACATTGGTCTCACCATCTGAAAGATTACATAAACTTGGATAAGTACACAATGAAATTTTTAGAATTTTCAGACTAAGAAATTTTTTTTGAAAAATTTGAACTCCTCACGTGAAAACTCAAGTTCTAGAATAAGACTGAGTTTTGACAAAAGTCAACTTTTCGTGCAACTAGTCGAAGTTTTCATGCGACAAGCTTTCATGCGACAAGTTCTATGTGAATTCAAAAGTTCTCGGTTCTGTTCATTTTCGAAAACTTTTCGCATACGACAAGTTCTGTGAATTTCAGATTTTCAAATTAAGCAGTTTCAGTGTGTTTCAACAGTTAGTATATGATCATTTGTTGTCGATTAAGTTATTATTAAAGTTTCCTATGGTTAATTTTTTTCAATTTTAGTCTATTTATCCAAGAACCAACGCTTATGAATCGAACATTCATAAAAACAATCAAAATCCATAAGTCTACCTTATCAATCACTATAATATCAATGGACGACCACAATGCGCAATAATATCAAGTATGATAACGTTTGAACACTTAGAATTTTTAAGAGTGAAAATCAGAAAGTTCTCGTACGATTGATGCACTTCTCGCACAACTCTTGCATTTATAGCCATTTAACTTCTCGCGCGAGAAGTCAGAGTTTTCGCACATAATGACTTTTTGCTTCTGTGTACTTTTCGCATTCAACTAGTTCAACTAGTCAGATCACATTTCGCACCATTTGAACTTCTCGCACGCGAGAAGTTCAATTTCCATTGAACTTCTAAAAATTTTCAACTTTTTTAAATTTATTTATTCTGTTAAACCATTTGATTTGTTATATGTAAAAGTATGTTTAACTAAGTCTTTATAATTATCCAAGAACCCTTAATTTTATGAAATTTTGTAAATCAAAAACAAACTTTAATATAAAACAAATTGATATTTTTTTATACTTATAACTTAGTTTTTGGTAAATTTTCGAGTATAGGATCATATTTCTTATAAAATCGATCATTAACATCGTCCATTTTTATATAAATAAGACTGTTTATGTTGATTGTCAGTAAGTTTTGTCCATTTTAAACTTAGACTTCAATATTTACTTGGACACATGTTCTGTGATTTTATCTTGTTTAGATTGAGTTATATGAAATCTGTGAATTTCACAATCAAAAATCCTGTAGAACTCTTATCCAGCTTCAAGACACTTTTGAGAATTCAAGTCACCCCAATTTGACTTAAACCTTTTACCTCTAATCAGCATTTTTAGAAAAAAAATTTCCTTATTATAATATCTATTTAGAGCATAACTAGCCTGAGAAATGTTTCTGAACACAGAATGTTAACAAGTTTTAGGACTTATTAACAGCTAGTCGGACTTATGTTTTGCCCTCACAAGACATTTAAGACTTACATGCCAAGTCGAACTTATATGCCCCATCTTTTGATTTTGCCTCCCGTGTCAGAACATATTCTCAAAAAGGAAAATATTTATCATATAGTATGTATGTCTATGACTTATCTTTTATTATTATGCACATTGGCATCTTGTATTCCTATATGACCTTTTGGCATCTTTTTGCTCCTTTTATAGTATTCATGTTCCTTTTTGTCGTTTTTATTCATATCTTTTTTCTTCTTTTGATATTTATATATACATATTTCATATTTATTCTGAAAAACACGGAATCATATAGTAACTAACTTGAGTATGACTAGACTATAACTCTCAGTCTATTTTAGCTTGGAATCAGTGTTACCATAAAAGCTTGAAGAGTAACCCACTTCAATCATGAAGATTTTACTTTAAGTGTATCACATATCATAGTGCTTCTCAGTCTTGAAAGTCAAGCCTATCAACATATCAAACATAATCCAAGTTAGTTTCTTTTATGCCTTAAGATGTAATGAATCAAAATTAGGAAATTTACTATCATTTTCTATATATCCTTGAAAATTTTAATTTTCTTAATATTTTGGCAAATGTTTTTTACTCCACCTAAGAACAAAAATCTTTTTTGAGACTTTTTCAAATTTTCTCCTAAGAACAAAAATCTTTTTCGAGACATTTTCAAGTCCCCCCTCCTAAAATTGTGATTATCTGCAAAGAAAATAACAATTTTAATTAAAATAAATGAAAATATTTTTGAGAGGGTTTATGGAAAATTATTAACCAAAGTTAATCTTTCCAGAGATTGGACTAAAAAGTCAAATCTGGAATGATCAAATGCCTTAGTAAACAAATCAGCAATGTTATCATTTGTTGAGATAGATTCCAAATGGATAAGTTTTCGAACAAAACAGTCACGGATAAAGTGCATGCGAATATCGATGTGTTTTGTCTTTGAGTGTTGGATCGGATTCTTCACTATGTTTAACACTGCAGTGTCGTCACACAAAATTTTGGTGTCATAAAGATTCAGGCCGTAATCAAGAAGTTGTTGTTCGAATCCAAACAATCTGAGAACAACAACTTGAAGCAGCTACATATTTAGCCTCTACAGTGGATGTGGATACCGTCTGCTGCTTCTTACATTGCCAAGAAATCAACCTATTTCCAAGGAATTGACAGCCACCGGTTGTTGATTACCTGTCCAAGTTACATCCTGCATAATCTCTGTCAGTATAAGCATATAAACTGAAATCAGAATTTTTAGGATACCAAAGGTCGAGTGTTGGTTGACCCTTGAGGTATTTAAAAATTCACTTGACAGGTTTCATGTGTGATTCCTTTGGATTACTTTGACAACATCCACACTAATAGAAAGGGAACATGATGTTTGGCCTGCTGGCAGTTAGATACATCAGAGATCCAATCATTGATTGATACAAACGTTGATCAACATCTTCACTTGTGAGATCTGGAATTAAAGTCGGACGAGAAGCCATTGGGGTGGGAGAAATCTTAGAGTCCAGAAATTTATACTTGTCCAGGATACTGTGAACAGATTTTTTTTTGATGTATCAGTATTCCCTTGTCATCTTGTTTTACTTGGATACCCAAGAAAAATAACATTTCTACAAGAGAACTCATTTCAAATTTGTTTTTCATCACAGCTTCAAATTCCTTGCACAAATCATCATTGGTAGATCCAAAGATAATGTTATCGACATATACTTGAACAAGAATCAGATTATCATCGGTCTTTTGTAAGAATAAGGTTTGATCAATAACACCCTATGTATAACCATTTGTAATCAAATGTTCAGTGAGGGTGGCATACCAAGCTCGAGGTGCTTGATGTAAGTCATAGAGTGCTTTTTCTAACTTATAAACATAATTTGCATGATCTGGATATTCAAAACCAGGTGGTTGACACACATAGGTTTCTTCTTTCAACTCGCCATACAAGAATGCAGTTTTGACATCCATTTGATACACCTTGAAGTTCTTGTATGAAGCATAAGCTAGAAAGATACGTATAGTTTCTAGTCTTGCAACTGGAGCATATACCTCTTCATAATCAAGACCTTAAACTTGATAGAATCCTTGAGCAACAAGTCTGGCCTTGTTGTGTACAATCACGTCTTTTTCATCCATTTTGTTTCTGAATATCCATTTTGTACCAATCGGCAACTTACCCTTTGGTAATTCACACAGATGCCACACATTTAGCTTCTTGAATTGCATCAGTTCGTCTTGCATAGCCTCAACCCAACTATTTTCTTTTATTGTCATCTCAATGTTCTTTGGCATAATTTGAGAAATGAAGCATGAGTACAGGCATGTATTTATTGTGCCAGATTGACTTCGAGTGCGGACACCTTGTGATAACGGACCAATGATTGCTTCAGTTGGATGATTTTATGAATTCTCAGCTAAGGAATGGTATATTCAAAAATAACTTTGTCTAAATTAGACATATGACCAACTGGTTCTTTAGCATTGTTCCCTCCTTCAGGTTGATACACAATATCTTCCTCTTAAAGAATATCATTATCAACAGATAAATCTTCAAATGGAACTTGAATTTTATCAATCGGATCAATTTGAGTAGAAGAAGAACTTTGATCAGAAACCTTTGGAGCTTGTTCAATTACTAGATTAGAATGAGATAAAACAGATTCAGAAGCAGTGTGTGAAATAGATGTGACATTTGAAGAAGAAGGTATGTCTGAAGATCATCATGTAGCTGAAGACGACACAGGGCCAACTTCATCGGTAAGAATATCTTGAATTAATGATGCCAAAGGTGGATTAGCTGTAGAAAACTGATGATTGATTAAATGTTTCAAACAATGAAGCATAATCATATACCCAATAAGGTGCTAAACTTGCATATGTTTTGTTAGACTCGTGCCAATCAATATCAAATGACTCAATTATTTGTTTCATTCTTTTATTATAAACCCTGTATACAACTTTATTGGCTAAATACCTAACAAAATAACATTTATCAGCTTTTTCATCAAATTTTGATTTAGAATCAGATGTGTTTAACAAAGTATAACAACATCCAAATGTTTTGAAATATTTTACTTTGGGTTTATGTTTGAAAAAGATTTTATAAAGAGTCATATTTTGTTGTTTGTTGATTAACACAAGATTCTGAACATAACATGCAGTGTTAACAGGTTCAACACAAAAGAATGACGGTGATTTGGCTGCTGATAACATTGTTTTGGCAACTTCAATTAAAGTTTTGTATCATCTTTTAGCAACTCCATTTTGTTGTGAAGTTCATGCAGAACTAAATTGTCTAGCTATCCCCTTTGAATCACAAAATTCATTCAGTGCATGATTGCAGAATTCTATTCCATTATCACTTCAAATACACTTGATGGTTTTGTCAGTCTGATTTTCTACTAGAGTCATGAATTTTATCAGCAAAGAGGTGTTTCATCTTTGGTTGCTAAAAAGAAAACCCATGTAAATCTTGAAAAATCATCGATAATAATCAAACAATATGCACAACATCCTAAACTCAAAACGCTAACAGGACCAAACAAATCCATATGCAACAGTTGAAGAATTGAGTCAATTTTGGTATGAGCAACTAGTTTATGAGGAAGTTTATGGTGTTTCCCTTTTGAACACGACAGACGATGTTCAATAAGTTGAAATTCTCTCAATGGTAGGCCTACAACATGATTTCCTCTTGTAAAGGCCTCATCACGACCGATTCCACATTTTATTGTACTTGATAATCAAATTAAGACGGATGTGTGCGTGTGTGATATCAACGAACATTAAACAAACTCAATCGAATATTATTAATCAAATGATTATAATACCAAAGGAGTATACATCGTTTAAGCTTGATCCACCCGAGGTAAGCTCCCCTCGGGTGGCCTATCACACACCTCTTTGCTCTCTCACCCTTAGAGCACGTTTACAAATAAACACACGCATTGAAATACAAAGGAAAAACAACTATATATACTATGCAGATGTTTTCGTGTGAGAACTAGAAGTTCTCGCACGACATCTCCATGTTTTTGCGTGATAAGTTCTTCTTCAATCATCTTAGAGTTCTCGCTTCCTTGTGCTTCTCGCATGAATTCAGTTTTTTCTTTTTACTTGATATTGTATCCATAAAGACTAGGTCCTTAAAATTTCCCCCTATGGATTAGGATATCATGTTATGTTTGACCTCAGTCACTCATCTTCATAAATTATCTGATCCTTGGGTATCTCTTACTTTAGTCTTCCCCTTCAGCTGTAACCTCCTCCTAATGTATAGCTTCATAAAGAATATCACGTCTGAATCAATCATGATTACTTACGACTTAAGATGTATTAGGCATATGACAGAGAGGTCCAACTTCCATTTTGGATTCCTGAAGAACTTGATTCTTCAATCCGATGACAAGGTTCTATGACGACGAACTAGATCATATAAAGTATTTTTTCCCCCTATGTAAGATGTAATAAGCCCATATTTTCAGAGAAAGAATACCAAACAATCTTGATTCTTCACTTAACTAACCCATTCGATCATTGTCCCCATCAGTATGATAATATAAGCCCATATTGTCAAGTTTCAGTTCACGAACGACCCGAATCAAATGTTATAAATATAGAATCTTGAACTTGTTAAAACATCACAAAAACCCCTGTTTAAGTACCAAACTTCAAATCATTCGGCATCCTCTAGATTTGGGCTGAAACACTTGTTCTAAACCTTCACAAACTAACAAGTTTTCGCATCTAGATAATGTTCTTGCATTTTAGCAAAGTTTTCGCAAAAATCAAGTTGATAGTTAAATTTTTTCCCGCGAATGTTGAAATTTTGCTTGATGAAGTTTTCACATATGAACTAGGTAGATGTTCTCGCGTGAGAACTTGATATTCTCACGCGACAACTCTAAGTTATCGCAAGAAGCGGTTACCGATGCAAAAAGTGCCCAATTTTTCGCAAAAACAGGTTATTCATGTGAAAACTTCGTCAAAATCGACGTTTTGTGTTTGATTCACTGCTACGATCTCATTTCTTTAGTTTTCACCCTCATAACTTAAAGATACTGAGCGTATTGATGCAGTCATCATTTTAGCATGTAACAAAGTCGATTTAATATGTGTTCACCCTCGGTTTCATCTTTGTCTCCTTCAAAACTGGTCCATAATCGACCATAACCTTCAGGTCTTCAATCTTCATGTTTAACGTCTTAATACGGATGATTGTGGAATAAAAAACCATGTATCAAGAGCAAGACCTTGCTCTGATACCAAATGTAAAGGCCTCATAACAATCGATTCCATATTTTGTTTCACTTGATAATCAAATTAAGACGGATTGTGCATGTGTGATATCAACAAACATTAAACTCAATAGAATATTATTAATCAAATGATTACATACCAATAGAGTATACATCATTTAAGCTCGATCCACCTGAGGTGAGCTCCCCTCGGGTGGCCTATCACACACCTCTTTGCTCTCTCACCCTCAGAGCACATTTACAAATGAACACACGCATTGAAAAACAAAAGAAAAACATCTATATATACTATGCAGATGTTCTCGCGCGGCAACTCCAACTTTTTGCGTGATAAGTTCTTCTTCAATCATCTTGGAGTTCTCGCTTCCTTGTACTTCTCGCATGAATTTAGTTTTTACTTTTCACTTGATATTGTAATCCATAAAGACTAGGTCGTTACACCTCTAACCAACTTGTTCATATTTTTAATATTTACATGACCAAGACGACGATACCAAAACATTGAATCACTTTCCGAGGCTTTAGACAATAAAAAACGTAGTTACAAATGAATGTGAACCATTCATGTCATGTAAATATGTGTCTTTGTCTTTCGGTGTTCTCAACAAAATCCATTCATCAGGAATTCCAAAACCAAGTTTTAGAATAAGGCATTCTTTATCAGTGAAATATATTGAATATCTTTTGTCACAAATTTGAGAGACACTTAGCAAATTATGTTTAAGTTCCTCTACAAAATTAACATCCTCAAATCTTAACACACCATTAGACAATGTACCTTTCTTTGTAATCTTACCACCTTTATCTCCTACAAATATAAGATATCCTCCTTTATATGATTGTATATTGTTTAACAGAGATATATTACCAGTCATGTGCCTTGGATAACCACTGTCAACATTCCAAACACTGTTTATAACTTGCCTTGGTTGTTCCTGCACATATGAATGAATTTATTCATGTTTAGGAACCCAAGCCATGGTTGACTTGAGCATTTTGTTTTCATCCAAATATGATACAGACTTTAAGATCATATCTCTTCTATCATTGAAAACATCCTTTTCAATAATATCAGGCTCAGATTTTGTTTCTTTTATTTTCCACTTTTAAAATTGGTTTGATCAGACATGAAACATTTTCCCTAAAGTGGTCTGAATTGAAGTAGAATTGCTATCATCAACATGTAAAGATTTCTCGTTTGACTCTTTTTTATTCAAATATGTTTTCATTTGATCATTGCATTTATCAACAAAAGAATTTGTCTGATGTGAATTCCTTTTGTATTTGGTATTTTAAAAGAATTGTTTTCTATTAGTTGAAATTAAATTGTGAAATCTTTGTTTACTTGACAATTGATGTTGATGATGACAATTTTTAGCCTTATGATTTGGCTTGCCACATACATAACAACACATTTTTTGATATGTATTTGATATTTGTGTATTTTGCATAAACTGTTTATGATAATTTCCACAATTATCCTAGAATCTGGCCTTAGTATTTCTTTGGCCTTGCGATTCTTTAACGGTCTCTCTTTTCTCTCTTTCATTACGAATTGTTCTAAATGATTCCGGAAGAATTGAGGTATCTTTTCTAGCTTTTTTATTTATATCTGAAGCCAAAGAGGCACAACTGTAGCTTAAACCTTTTGAGTCGTAGGTACTGGAATGGGACCAATGTCTTTGATAACTGATATACAAACATCTTGTTTCATAGAACAATAATAGTAGACTATTCTTAAAGAAACCGTCATTTGTTTCTTTAAGAATATGATCTTTCTTATCAATGTTGTCTTTAAAACAAATCTGTTCTTGAAATCAGTTTTCAACTCAGATACTGATGTTGTGACTCGTTTTCTTTCATTGTTCCTAAAATCTATTTTTGATTTCAGTTTCTTTTGTTTGTTAGACATTTTTGAACAATCATTTATAGAAATAAGAATCTCTGAAATTTCATTGATAACTGATGATGAATTACTTAAAGATTTTTCATTACAACTTTTATTTTCCTGAAAATCTATTTCATTATCACTTTTCCATTCTTCAATCAACCCTTCTTGCTTCACACTTTCTTCAAAAGAATTATCATGATTAATTTTAATTTTAGTTTTACGACAGGGTCAACAGTCAGTGAAACATTGAGAGGAGGTATTAAGTCTGACTTTGATTGAAAACCTAATCCATAGGTCTCTTCATCTGGCGTGATAATTGATAAAGGCAAACATGTATAATCATGATTAAAAGGTGGTGTAATGTTAGAATAACCAACGCCACATTTTCCACCATTAATTTTCTGTGTCATTTGAGACTTGATTATACCTTCAATCATGTTTGAGTACAACTCAAATTTTTCAACAGTTAATTTTGCAGATAAGAATTCACTGTTAAGTTTGTTTATTTCTAAAGATAGTTCATTGGTACGTGTTATCAAATCTTTTATATTACAATCTTCATCATGAAGATTTAATTTTGATTGATAAATCGATTTGTTTAGTCCTTCTATCTTTTCTTTAAAAATTTTTTAGTTAGTTTTATATTTACGAGCTTGATATTGAAGTTTTTCAACTTCTAAAATCAAGCGTTCATTGTGAACTCTGTATCTTTGTACCTTTTCTATGCATGTACTTGAACAAAGATTAGAATGTACCTTATTGGTCTATTCTTCATTTTTCTTCTCTTCAGGTATGACATTTACCATGAAGGCTTCCACTATCTATTCTTTTGCCACTTCTGGTGTTGGAGTAATCTCAACAGCATTGTCAATTTTTCCAGAAGCAGATGTCGGAGTTTCCTCAACGATAGGTGAAGTCTTTTCAACCTTGGCTGGAGTGAACTCAACAACCTTTTCTTTCACTTCTTCAATCTTCTTTTTTTCAGTGATGTTTAATTGAGCTGGAGTAATCTCATAACTTTTTCATTAACTTCTTTCCTTCCTTCAACATTCACCTTCAAATTAGCTGGAGTATTCTCAATAGCTTTTTCATTAAGCACCACATCAACTTGCACCCTTCAACTTTCATCTCTTCAACTTTTACCTCTTCATCAAAGACTCCATTCATTTGATCATCAGATACAAACTCAGCTAGTACATCTTCACCAACATGTTCTTCGACAATTTGAATTTCTGCTAACAAAGCTGTAGACAATTTGATATCTAGAATCTCCATCTGATCGAACCAATCATACTCTTCATTAGTCTGAGAAACTAGGGCTTTGTTGTTTGATGAACTTGCTTTGTCTCCCTTTGATTCCACTTCCACAGTCAGCATCTTCTTTCCATTATCTGCTTGATTAGACCTTCCTTCAATGCATTCTCTTGCAAAATGACCAGGCTTGTCACCGTTATAACATCTCAAACTTGATTTTTCGAACCCAATTTTGCTTGAGTTGTTCAGACCAAACATCTTTCTACCAGTTCTTCTTGCAAAATTTTTAGCATGGTATACCACCATAGCCATATGATACTCGATATCATTCTCTTCAATATCGTCAGGATTAACTTGTTGCAAGTCATCAACTAATATGTTGGGTGGACTGAGTCTTCCAGCAGTGAATGCTTCATAACTATTCATGAAAGTGGTGAATAGAGCCAGATGCTCTTCAACTATTTGAATGGTTTGCTTGGTAGGGTGGGAGTTTACAACAAATGCTTGTTGTGAAGGTTGAGTGGTTTGACTTTATGGATAAATCTGGAGTTATGGTTAAGATTGAGCTGGAATGTAAAGGTTCTTATGAGAAACTTGGATGAACAGGAGTGGCTGATTGTTGTTGTTAGCACAACTGGGAGTAGTTGACATAATAATTTGCATTACTAGCCATTTTAGCACATAATGTTGATGCTTCAGCTCCCATTGTGTTGATGTAGTTAGCAGCTCTCTGCTTGTCGTCCATTTCATAATATTTGATGGTTGAGTTTAGATCACTAAGGGACAAGATGAACAAATCCTTGGTTCTCTTGATGATAGTCCAATTGTTGTTCTAGCTGTAAGGTAGTGAGTTTAACAGCTTCTTGTTTACTGAAATGTTTTCTAGTGTAATTTCTACACTTTTCATCTTCGTTGTCAGCTTTACAAACCTTGACATTTGAGCCTCTAAGGTTTCACCAAGTATGTGATTAAACATATTAAACTCTTGGTTCAACATGTCCTTTTGACTTTTCCTCATATCGTTATTTCCCATAATCTGCTCCTCCATTGCATCCCATAAATCTTTTTCCCTTCTAAAATCCTTGAACTTCTGAGCAATTTCAGTAGTAAGTGTAATAATGATGGCAGCATATGCTTTATCATCAAGCTCCATTTTCTTCAACTTTTCTTCATCCTAGAAGTGTTCAGTTTCTTTGGTACCATGTCTCCTTTCTCATTGGTATACACCGAGATATACTGGCCTTGTTTGATTGACCGCATCATTCAGGGTTCGGTGTAAATAACATGATTTTCAAAGCGATAAACCCAATCGGGATAGTCTTCTTCACTGAGAAGTCAAGGAGGTTTTTTGCTCGTGCCAATCTTATTGTCGAGATTAAGAGTAGCAGTGATGTGATTTAAGTTTGCCATTTGGAAACTTTGGATTCAAACTTTTAAAAAAATTCTTCAAACTTAAAGTTCTCGCGCGAAAGAAAGGGTTCTCGCTTGAATACTTTTGAACAAAACTAATCACACAAGCTTCTCGCATAAACTTTTCATGCGGATACTTTTGTAACTGAATTTCGCAAAATGATCAACTTTTCGCGCGAAAGGAATCTTCTGTAACAGATTTTCCAACAAACCTTTGCGAAACTTAGACTTTTCGCGAATAGATACTTTTCGGGTACAAAACTTATGTTTTGCCTGATCATAATTTCTCAATTTTGACGATTCCCGCTTCAAACAATCATCAATTTGTTCAAAAATTAATTGATTAAGCTTCTAATTAGCGATTTAGATTTAATTTTGATCCTAATTGTCTCTAATTGATTGAATTAAGCTCAACTAATCATATGAACTTCACCAAAATTTTAATCAACTTCATAACAGCCTTCAACATCTTCACAAATGATCAAAAACAGTAGAATTCAAGTAGATCTTCAACAAAAACCAAATCGGAGCTCAAGAATACTTCAAAAACACTCTTCAATCTTTAAAAACAATCAATCTAGAGCATACCAAGCTCTGATACCAATTGTAAGGATCAATACAATAAAAATAAGGTTGATCTCGTGATAAGAATGCAAAATGTTAACATCACGGAATAAGATTGAAATGTAAATGAAGAACACGAATGTAAATAACTTCTCAATCCTATTGCTCTCTGACTTTGAAAGTATGCAAGTGAGTATGAAATCAGGAAAGTACAAAAAGCTCCCTAAATTACATCACAAAACATCTATTTATACTAAACTAAGAAGTCTCGCACAGTTCTGACGCGACTTCCTAGTTCACGTGCGAGATGTAGTTTTCGCGCGGCAACTTTAGGTTCTCGCGCGACTTGATCTTTATAATCATGATTTGATTTTTGGAACCTCTAGGTTCAATCCCAACAGTTTTACAGGATTTTTGATTATGGGATCCATGGATTCCATATAAAGAGATAAAAACATGATAAGAATCATAACATATCTGTCTTAGTAAAGACTGAAGTATGAGTTCAAAATTGAACAAACATATTGATTATCAACTTAATCAGTCTTATTCTATATACTGCCGGGTGATGATAATAATCAATTTTTGAGAAATATGATCCTATAATAAACAATTCACAAAAGATTTAAGTTATGTGTTTTCTAAGAATTTGTTTAATTTCTAGAGATTAAAAATTACAAAAGGATTTGTTTTCTTTTTCATATTGAAATATCTTGGTAAAATTAAAATTTTTGATTTGATATTCATCAATTGGTTGAATACAAAAACTCAAAATAATCAAATGTTTGAAAAAAATTGAAATATAAAATTGAAAATTCAAAGTGTTTTAAACTTGTGGCACGTGAGAAGTTCACTCAAGCGAAACCTTAACAATTATGCGACAAGTACTACCACTCGCATCGCATACCTATTCAAAGCTCTCTCAAAAATTTTCTAGTGTTGATTTATTCATTTGATACCCATTGTTCATTATGCTCGTTACATTGATTACAAGACATATACAAAGTTATATTAATAATTAAAGAAGGATTTGAATGGTTTTGAACTTGAACCGGATCTTAAATCTCAAATATATACGTAATTTGATGAAATTGACTGTGGACTGTGGTTATGCTCAATAAACACTTAAACGATACTTAAACAACATGTATTAATGGTTAAAACGCAATAAAATGATATTAATCTGAAATATGTTCTTCAGTTGTTGCACGCGAAAAAGTCTTGTTGAAAATGAACAAAGGCATAAAGTTAAGCAGTTGACGTAATAAACATATTCATAATCGTAAATGAACTTAAGAAAACTAAAATAAACGAACTTATTACCGGACTTAAAGTAATAATCATATAGATAATGATAAATGAACATAAACAAACTAACATGAACACACGTAAACAAAAATATTGCCAGACATACGCAAACGTAACTCAATGAAAACGACATCTATTCATGCTCGTTTATTTAACTAATCGAATGGAAATTCCATGTTTATTTATTTTATTTACTAAATGAACGAACGCACTTTTCTTAATGTTCGTATTATTTACATGCTTAAATATAGTTGTCAATGCAAGAAACATTTAATTTATCATCATTTATTACAAAATTTCGAATATTTTTTTCTCAACATAATCCGATTTTAAAAACAATTGTTACATCACATTTTTCTGAACGCTCAACAATGTAAAAACAATATGTTTATCGAAAGGGAACCTAATCAGAAATATGAAATGAAGTCATATATCATAACATTAGAAAAGCAGGGATCCTTACGATTTAGTAGTGTCTCTATTCTAATGGTATTTTCTTTTTAGTGGTTACACAAATAATTTGTCTGTCTTTTACGTTTTAACCGAGATTATTAGGCTTAAGGTTGCCTTATAATTTTTATATCTAATCGTAACGCATTGTGTAGTTATATGGCTCCGATTTCCATCTTTTTACACGTTACCATATGACCCGATCAGTTTTGATTCATATGAAAAACCATTCGTTGGATACATGTATCTTTTAACTTTTCTTAGAACGTCTAAATCACACACCCTCTAATCATAATCAACATCTACATTTTTGTCCGCCTACACATCTGGTTAATCATAAGAACTAAACAATATGAACATGCCTGTTACAATGTATCATACAAGATGAAAGTCAACCATTTGTGAGGTACGTATACCGAGTGTAATAACGAAGCTTCATGTTTCTTGCAGTAAAGTACAATGTAAGCAATACCTATGGTGTATTATTAAATACCAAAAGCCTCAATAACGTAAATCTTTAACTAATTCTCGGACTCCTATAAATGCAAACCATAATAAGCTATTTATTAAGCCTTGTTATTGTTAATTTTGATAACAAGATGCATCTTGTAAAGATACTTTTCTTTGTTATATTATCTTTCTCTCATGAAGTCCTGTCCCAATTCTCTTCATCTTTCAACACCACAGTTATAGCCGTGATGAAGGATGCCAACACATCTCTTCACAAATTTAGCTGGACGTCCTGGATATGGGAAGGGGATTACAATTACCTTATCGACCTCGACGCTCCTTTCTCATGGAAAGATTGCATCGTGCATCACTTGGAAACACCTTGTTCTATAGAGCAGGGATGCAGGTTTCCGTTATCTTGTCGCCACAATTTGTGCAAAGAAGCACGTTCTTATAATACTCATCCTAGCTGCCCTTCTCTCAATATCACAGCAAAATATGGTTGCAATATATGTGCAGTCAACCCCTATAACCCCATATCAAAATCATGCAAGTTATCACAACTAACCACTGATTTGGTGTATTTGCCAAAAACAGATGGTCGGAACCCTTATGTCGGTGTGCATATCGGACTTGGAGATACATATGTAGTATCATGTGCACCTTCCTCCTTGTTGAGATCCCTTCCTAAAAATGTTCGTGGTGTCGCAGCCTTTTCATGGTCCGGTTTGGCTTTTTCTCGTCAACTTTCTTTTCCTAGTAACAAATTTGCACTATGCCTACCAGGCTCCTCATCGGCTCCCGGGGTCGCATTTTTAGGTGACGGCCCATTTTATTTTACTCAACTTCCCAAACTTGATCTCAGAACCATTCTTTCTTACACTCCCATGATCCGAAAGGGTTCCAAATCGCTTGGGTATCATATCAAAATAAAACGAATATCGATCAAAGGTACACCGATTCATTTACCATCCCTGAAAAGTGAGTCAGTGAAGCTTAGTACTGTTGTGCCTTACACCACACTCAGAAGTGATATCTATAAAGCTCTTGTTACGAGTTTTTCTAAGGCTACCAAATACATCCCTCAAGTAAATGCTATTAAACCGTTTAGTCTATGTCTAAAAGATAGTGCGATTGGGTCTGTTGGAAAAGGGTTTCGTATTCCCGACATTGATCTTGAAACAGAAAGTGGAAAGGTGTGGACCATCTCCGGAGATAATTCGATGAAGCCCACTGGGAATGGTGCCGCATGTCTTGCCTTTGTGGATGGTGGTTTAGGTACGAAAGATGCGATTGTGATGGGGACGTTTCAGATGGAAAACAATTTCTTGTTCATGGATCTAGAGAAACAAAAGCTGGGGTTCAGCTCTTCGTTATTAGCTCGTGGAACCTCATGTAGCAGCTTCAACTTCACCGACCTTTACTGACCTCCTCTATGTATAACGACTTGAGTTGTCTCGCTAATAATGTGTTAATTTTCCTTGCCTTCGGTTGTTTGTAATCATTATAAGGTTTAATAAGTAGTAATGAACTTGTCAAGTTTCAACAGATCGAATCAGATGATTTTCGATTCCTCTCATTCACCAGAATCCTTCAATCTACAGAATCTTGTGATTAATAGGTGCTGAGATTTCGACATCGTTGCTCGGTTGTTATTGGAATCTGATTTCGTTCCATGTATACGTCTGTCTCTCTGCCATTTCCTATCCCAATCTTTTCACATGTATCTCTCTACGCTCTCTTTCACCACGTTTGAAACATTCCATATCCGACCTCATCGACTTAAGAGTAGATGAAGATACGGCCATAGTTTCGTCTGCCACGGTGGTGGTGGTTCAAGTTAATGCGACAACGACTAGGGTTTCACATTTCAATTTTTTCATCCATTTTTAACTTCCACCACCGGCTACTAGGTTTCGATATTTTTGTGGGAAAAACTGTTGGATCAGAGACAAGATATACCACACGTACAAAGAAAATGTTTCTTCAACACATAATCAACCACATCATATTACTAACATACGAAGACTATTATAATCTTAATACATACCCACGTTTAGGAAAGAAGGAAACAACTACCATGACCCCACTACTAAATAATGATAAAACTACACCACTAACATGACTTCGCAGAACTGCCTTCATTGAAAAAGTAAAGACTCAACAACTAAAATAAAAATAGGCAACATGCATGCATACATGCATGTCCGTATATCTAAGCCATACCATAATTTAGATGATGACTATGTGAATTACTTCAACATCCCCCGTAATTCAAATAGTCGTAACACCCAAGCGTCCCCTAAGGTAGACAAATTTTTCAGCTCCCAATGCTTTTAGTAAATATATCGGCGATCTGCTCTCTGCTATCTATTGACTGCAGCTCCACTTGCTATTCATCTGTTAAGGATCGAATGAAATGATACTTAATGCTTATGTGTTTAGTGCGCCTGTGGAATGCTTGATTTTTGCTCAAAAACACTGCAGATCCATTATCACAGAGAATTGGTGTTGCCTTCCTTTGTTCATGCATTAGATCAATCATCATCTTTCGAAGCCATATTGCCTGACAAGCACATGATGCTGCTGAGATATACTCTGCTTCGGTTGTTGACAAAGCTACTACAGCCTGTTTCTTTGAACTCTAAGAGACGGATCCCGAACCAATAGAGAACACATATGCTGACATGCTCTTCATATCAAGTGAGGAGCCAGCCCAATCACTATCTGTGCATCCGATGAGGTCGACATTGTGCATCCTATTATACCATATGCCATACTCAATTGTTCCAGCAACATATCTCAATATTCGTTTTGCTGCACCAAGGTGAAATGTTAAAGGTTGATGCATGAACCGAGACACTATGCTACAGCAAAATTAAAGTCTGGACGAGAGTGAGTGAGATATATGAGCCCACCAATAAGACTTCTATACATAAAACCGTCAGCTGCATCTCCACCATCATCCATAGTTAACTTCTCATTAGTATTCATTGGTGTAGAGGTTAGCTTGCATGACACCATACCAAAGCGACTCAAGAGATCTTTGTCATATTTTTTTGTGAGAAGAAAATTCCATCGTTCTTCTATGTAACTTCCAAACCCAAGAAATACTTCAAGGCTCCAATATCAGTCATATCAAATTCCTTTATCATGTTATACTTGAATTCATCAATCAACTTTTGTGATGAGCCTGTATATATAATGTCATCTACATACAAGCATATCACAATGAACTCACCACCATCAGCTTTCTTGACATACATAGTAGGTTCATTTGCACTTCGTTCATATCCATTGAAAATAAAGAAACTGTCTATTCTACTATACCAAGCTCTTGGTGCCTGCTTTAGTCCATAGAACGCCTAATGTAATTTATACACTTTATCTTCTTTCCCTTTCATTTCAAATTCTGGTGGTTGCATAACATATACTTCCTCTTGCAAAACACCATTCAAGAACGCTGTCTTAACATCAAATTTATACACTTTCCATCCTCTTTGAGCTGCAAGCGATATGATGAGTCGAATGGTCTAAAATTGAGCAACTGGAGGGAAGGTTTCTTGGAAATCTATGCCATACTCTTGAACATATCCTTTGGCCACCAATATGGTCTTATATCGAGTAATCACCCCATCAAAATCCATTTTGACTTTATAAAGCCACTTTAAGCCAGTTGCTTGATTGTCATGTGGAAGATCAGTCAGGGTCCATGTCTTGTGACGTTCAAGTGAGCTTAGTTCATCTCTCATGGCTTCCACCCATTCTTTTCTCTGAAAGGCTTCCTTCATAATGATAGGTTCCATTAAGGAGAGTGCAAATTGACATGAGTAGTCAATGTCTTCCATAGGTACTGTTGTAGCATACACATCATCTAAGGGTAACATGCGTGGGGTAGGTGAACTGGTGTTGGACCCACTTGATGACCCAATGTGGGTGGACAAATCTACACCTCTACTTTCTCCACTAGTGGTCCCAATGTTGGTGGTACTATTTTCACTTTGAGTTGGTGTACTTGAAAAGCTTTCACTATTGGCACTGTTGTCTCCATTCATTTCAATTGAGTTGTTTCCAGCTGATACATCACCATCACCATTAATTCCTGATGTAGCTTGGTCATCACACTTCCACATTGCAAACTCATCAAATATAACATCTCTACAAATAATGATATTCTTTTTTTCCAAATCAAATAACGGTAAGCTTTTGAAGTAGTGCTATATCCAACAAACACACATTTTTTTGACTTGGCATCAAGCTTCTTACGAAGTTGATGAGGTTTTAGATTATAAGCAACAGAGTCGAATACCTTCAAATGATGAATGGCTGGTTTTCTCCCGGTCCATGCTTCATATGGGGTTCGATCAACAAGAGCTTTAGTGGGTGCACGATTGAGCAAATATACAGTAGTTGCCACAGCTTCTCCCCAGAATACTTTGTTCAAATTATTTTCTACTAGCATGCTGCATTTCATATCCATCACTGTTCGGTTTGTTCTTTCTGCCACACCGTTGGCTCCGGTGTGTATGGAGCTCTTAGGTCTCTGAGAATGCCTTGCTCTTCACAATATTTGTTGAAAACATTAGAATAGAACTCACCTCCCCTATCAGTTCTCAAGGTAGAAATCTTCACTCACGATTCATTCTCAACTCGAGCTTTAAAGATCTTGAACTTTGAGAAAGATTTTGATTTGTTTTCAAGAAAGAATACCCATGACATTCTACTAAAATCATCTGTAAGCAGGAAGTAGTACAGACTTCCTCCTAGAGATCTGACTGACATTGGACCCAAAGATCTGCATGGATTAATTCTAGTACACGAGTGGCTCTTAATGCGCTCTTAGGAAAAGGTTGCTTAACCTGTATTCCAAGAGCACAAATTTCACATGCAGACTAAGATGTGATTTTCTGTGGCATTCCGTACACCATATTCTTCTCATTTAGTAGTCATAGCCCTTGTTCACATACATGTGGCCATACTTACAATGCCACATGAATGATTCATCTCCATTTATTACTGCTAGCATACTTGACCCCTGCTTCTGATTACTCAAGTCCAAAGGAAATATATTATTTCTAGTGACTTGGATTACCCACATCACTTCACCCGTTGCTTTGTGAATTATTGTGCATGAGTCTTCATCAAACACTAACTTATAACCGCCCTTCATCATCTGTCCCACGCTGAGTAGATTGTAATCTAATTCAGGAGCATATTGAACACTATCAAGTGTTCTATATTTACAATCTTCACTTTCGACTTTCACTTTTCCACTTCCTTCAACGTGAATGCTTTTACCTTTTCCCATCTTAACTTGGGTCTTATCTGATTCATCTATTCACTTAAACCATTCTTTCCTTCGGGTCATGTGATTGGAGCATCCACCGTCTAAGAACCACACGTTTTTTTCTTGATTATTTTCACATCCAATCACCATGAACAACTGATACTCATCATCCTCCCCTTCATTGTTAACAGCAACTTACACTTAGGGTTCATTCCAACAATCAGCTTGGACATGACCGAACTTGTTACAATTGTAGCATTGTATGGTACTCCTACCTCTCCCAAATCCTCGTCCTCGGCCACGTCCTCGTCCTCAAGGACCGTTTCTGCCAAGTATTTCGCCTCGATTACTTGATCGACTGTCATCCCTTATCACGACTTGGAGTGCTTGTTCTTCACTTGCAACATCCATTCCCCGGTTAACTCTTCCTTCATGAGCCTGAAGAGATCCCATAAGTTGGTCGAAAGAAAAAGTAGTTAGATCTTTCGATTCTTCTATTGTCGTAATGACATGATCCCAACGAGGTGGAAGGCTTTGTAAAACCTTTTCAATAATAACCTGATCACGTACAGTTTCACCGTAGCTCCACTTCTGATTCACATTTTTCATAACTCTTGACAGGAAATCAGCCACTGCTTCTCCCTCTTTCATCTGGAGGGTCTCGAATTCCCTCCTTAGTTCTTGGAGTTTAACCGTTCGAACCTTTGAGTCTCCTTGATACTCTGTTTGCAAGAGGATCCAGGCTTGCTGAAAGGTTGTGGCTGCTTCTATACGAGAAAAAACCTTATCATGAACAGCCTGTTGGATCAAGGATAAACACACGAGCATCCTTCCTTAGACTTTCTCTTAAACTGGTACAATCATTATCTTGTTAATCAAACCGATTTGTCACATAGTTCCATAGATCTTGAGATCTCAGAATCGTCTTCAACCGAATACTCCAATATTCATAGCCTTCCCCCTTGAAAAGCGGGAGAGGGGGTAAAGGCTGGTTTGCTGCATTGTTTGCCATTTGATAATTGATACCTCTGCACCTAATAGATCTCCAATCGAGCTCTGATACCACATGTTGGATCAGAGACAAGATATACCTCACACACACTCTATGGTACGTCAAAGAAAAGGTTTCTTCAACACATAATCAACCACATCACATTACTACATATGAAGACTATTATAGTCTTAATACATACCCACGTTAGGAAAGAAGAAAACAACTACCATGACCCCACTACTAAATAACGATACCACTACACCACTAACATGACTTGGCAGAACTGCCTTCATTGAAAAAGTAAAGACTCAACAACTAAAGTAAAAACAAGCAACATGTATGCATACGTGCATGTGCACATATCTAAGCCATACCACAATTTTGATGATGACTATATGAATTACTTCAACAAAAACGAGTAGAAACCAGCATGGCCAAAGTTTGTTGAACCCGCTTGTAGTGGTTGAACCTAGAGGCTCGGGAAATCAAATCAAGATGAAGATCAAAATCAAGTCATGCGAGAACCTAAAGTTACCGCGTGAAAACTGCTCGTGCGACAACTACTAGTCGTGCGAGAACTGATGTTTTCGCCCGAGAACTTCTTTTAGTTTATAAATAGAAGTTTAGCTTTGTAATAGTTAGAACTTTGATAGAGAGATTTTGCTTTTCCTAATTTGCACTTACTGTTCTTGAAATCAAATCAGAGATCAATAGATTGTGAAGTTTATTTACTCGTGTGTTCTTCATTTCAATATTCAATCTTATCTTCCGTGATGATTACATTCCGCATTCTTATCATGAGATCAATCCAATTGTATTGTACTGATCTTTACAATTAGTATCAGAGCCTTGTTGCTCTTGATCAATTGTTGAAGATTAAAGAAGTGTTTTGAAGAGTTCGTGAGCATTGAAATTCATGGTTATTCGAAGTTTACTGCTTAATTCTGCTGAGATTGATCATTTGAAGATGTTGAAAGCTGCTAAACTTGATGTTCGTTGATTTGATGACCTTTTGAGCTTAAAACGAGATTAATTGAATCAATTAGAGACAATTAGGATCTTATTTGAACCTAAATCACTAAATGAACACTTAATTAATCAAAGTTTAATCAATTGGGTGAAAAATTGAGGCTAAAACACAAGGAATCAAAGAAAACAGTTCAGGCAAAAACTTGGTTTTCCATGCGAGAAGTTGAAGATTTCTCAAGAATTGGTTAAAAGTTTGTTACAATAGAATCAATTCGCATGACAACTTTCAATTTTCACAAAATTCAGTTACAAAAGTTTTAGCGTGAGAAGTATGCACTGTTCGCGCAAGAACTTTGAAGATTTCGCGCGGTAAGTTGATCATTCGCGTGAGAACTTTGAGTTTGAGGATTTTGTAAAGAATTTGATTTGAAAAGTAAGAAAAATGGCTAATCTGAAGCACATCACTGCCACTTTGAATCTAGATAATGAGATTGGTACAAGCACAAAGCCAACTCACCTACTCAGTGAAGAAGATTACCTAGATTGGGCGTTTAGGTTTTAGAACCATGTTATTTATACTGAACCCCGGATGATGAGATCTATCAAGCAAGGTCCATATATTCTGGTGTATACAAATGACAAAGATGAATTGGTTCCAAAACCTGAGCATTTATGGGATGAGGAGGACATGAAAAAGAAGGAACTTGATGATAAAGGTTATGCTGCCGTCACGATGGCACTCACTACTGAGATAGCACAGAAGTTCAAAGATTTTACAAAGGCTAAGGATCTATAGGATGCCATGAAAGAACAGATTATGGGAAATAAAGATATGAGGGAAAGCAGAAAAGATATGTTAAACCAAGAGTTTAATATGTCTAATCATATACTGGGTGAAACCTTGGAGGCACAAATGTCTAGATTTGTGAAGCTTACAATCAAGATGAAGAGTGCAGGGATCACACTGGAAAACATTGAAGTGAACAAGAAGTTGTTGAATTCACTCCCATATAACTGGAACAACAACTATACTACTATCAAGAGAACCAAGGATTTGTTTACCTTGACACTCAGTGATCTCATCTCAACCATCAAATCCTATGATACGGATGATAAGCAAAGGGCTGCAAATTATAACAACTCAATGGGAGCTGAAGCATCGGCATTGTATTCTATGATGGATAGCAATTCAAACTATTATGTCAGCTATTCTCAACTGTGTCAACAACAATAGTCAGAAACTTCTGCTCTTCCAATATTCAAAGATCAAACCTTGCCCCAATCCTTGCCTCAATACCATGCTACTCATCAAAATCCTTATGTCCAAGCTCAAACTCAATCCCAACCTCTAACTTACCCATAGATTCAAGCTTCTCAACTGACACACCAAGCTTTTGTTGTTAACTCCCAACCCAGCAAACAAACCATCCAAATAACTGAAGAACACCTGGCTTTATTCACTACCTTCATGAACAGTTATGAAGCATTTTTAGCTGGAAGACTCAGTGCATCCAACATCATGGTTGATGATTTGCAGCAAGTAAACCCATATGATGTAGAAGAAAATGACATCAAATACCAGATGGCTATGGTGGTGAACAGAGCCAAGAATTTTGCTAGGAGAACTGGAAGGAAGGTGTTTAGTATAAACAACTCCAGCAAAATAGGGTTTGATAAGTCCAGTTTGAGGTGCTACAATTATGACAAACCTGATCACTTTGCGAGAGAATGTGTTAAACCCAGATCAAATCAGATTGATCATGGAAAGAAGTTGGTGACAGTAGAGGTAGAAACAAAGAAAGATCTAGTCAGTTCATCAAATAACAAAGCTTTGGTATCTCAGACAAATGGTGAGTATGATTGGTCTGATAAGATGGAGATACTTGATATGAAGCCATCTACTACTTTGTTAGCAGAAGTTTAGGGTGATGACGGTTTGGTTGAAAAGAATATGCTGGCTGAGTTTGTGTCTGAATAGGTGCTAAAAGGAGTGTTTGAGGAAGTGAAGGTAGAGAAGGTTGAAGCAAAAATAGTTGAAAAGATTGAGAAGGAAAAGGTGGAAGAGGTGAAACCCGAAGTAGTGGTTGAAAGTGGTGAAAGTGCTGTTGAGTCCACTCCAGCAAAAGATGGTGTTGTCAAAGCAAAGACTATTGAGAGTACTCCAGTCATACTTGAAGAAATGGTTGAAGCTGTTGAGATTGCTCCAGCATCTTCTTGTGCTAAAAAGAAAAGTGTTGTTGAGATCACTCCAGCAACAAAAGCAGAAGAAACAAGAATTCTGAAGGCCTTCATGGTACAAGTTTTGCCTGAATAGACAAAGAAAGCAGAAGCAACCGAAGAGGTATATTCTAATCTTTGTTCAGATGTTTGCATTGAAACGGTAAACAGATATAGAGGTCACAATGAACGCTTGATATTAGAAGTTGAAAAACTTCAATATCAAACTCATAAATATAAATCAGATGAGAAAATTTTTAAAGAAAAGATAGATGGTTTAAACAAATCTACTTACCAATCAAAATTAAATCTTCATGATAAAGAATGTAATATAAAAGATTTGACAGAATGTAATGATGAATTATCCTTAGAAATTAACAAACTTAATAGTGAACTCTTATCTGCAAAATTAGTTATTGAAAAATTCAAACTTTCATCAAACATGGTTGAAGGTATAATCAAGTCACAGATGACACAAAAGATTAATGGTGGTAAAAGTGGAGTGGGTTATACTAACATTGCACCACCTATTAATCATGATTATACATCTTTGCCTTTATAAATTACAACTTATAATGAAGAGACCTATGGTTTAGGTTTTCAACCAAAAACAAACTTGACACCTCCAGTCAATGTTTCACTGACTGTTGACCCTATCACAAAAACTGAAATTAATATTAATAATGACAGTTCTTTTACAGAAAGTGTGAAGATAGAAGGTTTGGTTGAAGAGTGGGAAAGCGATAATGAATTAGATTTTATTGAAAATAAGATTTGTAATGAAAAATAGACTTGTAATTCATCATCTATGATAAATGAAAAATTGGATGTTTTTGTTGATTCAAATGATTGTCCAAAAATGTCAAATAAGGATAAGAAACGTGAATCAAAAATGAATTTTAAAAAACAAACAAAGTAAAAGTGTCACATCATCCATATCTGACTTGAAAAATGATTTCAAGAACAGATTTGTTTCTATAGGCAACATTGATAATGAGGATCATATTTTAAAAGAAACAAATGCTAGTTTCTTTAAAAATAAATCTTCTATTATTGCTAACACAGTGAAACAAGATGTGTGTAGAACAGGCATGAAAGACACTGATCCTAATTCAGTAAAGACGGTTCATAAGGATAAAGTCACAAATCATGCTACATCAGCATCAATAATGAATCCAAAAGCTAGGACCAATACCTCAATTTCTCCGAAATCATCTCGAGAAATTCATAACGAGAGAAAGGAAAGAGAGACTATTAAAGAATCAAGAGGCCAAGGACATACTAAGGCCAGATTCTGTTATAACTATGGAAGTTATCCAAAACAGTTTGTGCAAAACATACGAGCGCCAAATACATATAATAAAATTTTTTGTTATGTATGTGGAAAGCCAAATCACATGGCTAGAAATTGTCATCATCAACATCAGTTAACAAGCAAATAAAATTTTTATAATTCAATTGCTAATAATAGAAAACATTTCTTTGTAAATACAAATTTAAAAAAGAATTTAAATCAATCAAATGTTTTTGCTAAAAATAATACTGATTTAAACAAAGGAAAGACAAAAGTAAAATCAGTACAAGTTGATGATAACAAATTCACCACACTACCAAACAAACAAGTTCAAAGGTGGAAAATTAAAAACAATTCACCTGAGCCTTTTGTTGTTGAAAAATGCGTTTTTGATGACAAAATAATCATATTTAGATGAAAACAAAGAGCTCAAGTCAACCATGGCTTGGGTTCCTAAAAATGAATATATTTGTCCAACTGTGCAGAAACAACCAAGACAAGCTATCAATAGTGTTTAGCATGTAGATAGTAGTTGTTCACGGCTCATGACAGGTAATATATCTCTGTTAAACAACATACAACCATACAACAGAGGATATGTTATTTTTGCAGGGGACAAAGGAGGTAAGATTACAAAGAAAGGTACAGTGACAAATGGTGTATTAAGCTTTGAATATGTCAATTTTATAGAGGAACTAAAATATAATTTGCTTAGTGTCTCTCAAATTTATGACAAAAAGTACTCAACATATTTCACTGATAAAGAATGTTTTATATTAAAACGTGGCTTTGTAATTCCCGATGAATGGATTTTATTGAGAACTTCGAGAGATAAAGACACGTATTTACTTGAAATGAATGGTTCACATTCATTTGTAACTGCGTCATGTTTGTTATCTAAAGCCTCGGAAAGCGACACATTGTTATGGCATCGTCGTCTTGGTCATGTGAATGTTAAAACAATGAACAAACTGGTTTGAGAAAATCATGTTGTTGGCCTACCTTTGAAAGAATTTCAACTTATAGAGCATTGTCTGTCATGTTCTAAAGGCAAACAACATAAACTTCCTCATAAACCAATTGCTCATACTCAAATTGACTCTATTCTTCAATTACTACACATGGATTTATTTGGTCCTGTAAATTTGAGTTTGGGACGTCATGCATATTGTTTGGTTATTACTGATGACTTTTCTAAATTTTCATGGGTTTTCTTTTTAGCAACCAAAGATGAGACACCTCATTTGCTAATGAAATTCATGACACTTGTGGAAAATCAGACGGACAAAACAATCAAATACATACGCAGTGATAATGGAACCAAATTCTGTAATCGTATCTTGAACGAGTTCTGTAATTCAAAGGGGATAGCAAGACAATACAGTTCTGCATGAACTCCATAACAAAATGGATTTGCCGAAAGACGAAACAGAACCTTAATTAAAGCAGCTAGAACTATGTTATCAGCAGCCAAGTTACCTTCATTCTTTTAGACTGAAGTTGTTAACAGTGCTTGTTATGTACAGAATCGTGTTTTAATAAATAAACAAAAAAATATGACTCCTTATGAAATCTTTTTCAAACATGAACTCATAGTCAAATATTTCAAAACTTTTGGATGCTGTTGTACTTTGTTAAACATATCTGATAATAAATCAAAATTTGATGAAAAAGCTGATGATTGTTACTTTATTGGTTATGCAGCCAACAAAGTAGCATATCGGGTTTATAATAAAAGAACTAAACAAATAATTGAGTCATTTGATATTTATTGGCATGAATCTAACAAAACAGATGCAAGTTCTACACCTTCATGGCTTTATGATTATGCTTCTTTATTTGAAACATTTAATCGAAAATCTGTTGTTTCTACAGCTGATCCACCTTTAACATCCTCAATTCAAGATATCTTTGCTGATAATATTGGATCTACGTCTTCTCAAGCTAAAGGAATATCTTCAGATATACCTTTCTCTTTAGGTTTTGCAGCTATTCCAACTTCTGTTTCTGAAATGGATTTACCTCATGATGATCCAGTTATTGAACAAGCACCACAAGTTTCAGATCAGAGTTCCTCTTCTACTCAAGTTGATCCAATTGATACAATCCAAGTACCATTTGAAGATCTTTCTGTCAACAATGATATTCAAGATGAAGATATTGTATCAACCTGAAGGAGGGAGCACTACTGATGAACCAGTTGGACATATGTCTAACTTAGATGAAGTTATCTCTGAAGATGCTATTCCATAGTTGAGAATTCATAGAAACCATCCAACAGATGCTATCATTGGTCCATTATCACAAGGCGTCAGAATTCAGAGTCAATCAGGAGCTATAAACACATGTTTATATACATGTTTTCTATCTCAAATAGTGTCGAAAAATCTTAAAATGGCAAAAAAGAAAACAGTTGGGTAGAGGCCATGCAGGATGAACTGATGCAATTCAAAAAGCTGAATGTTTGGCATTTGTGTGAATTACCAAAGGGTAAGTTGCCAATTGGAACAAAATGGATTTTGAAAAACAAGACGGATGAAAAAGATGTGATTGTCCGCAACAAGGCCAGACTTGTTATACAAGGATTCTTTCAAATTAAAGGGCTTGATTATGAAGAAGTGTACGCTCCTGTTGCAAGATTAGAAGCTATACGAATTTTTCTGGCATATTCTTCATTCAAAAACTTCAAAGTTTATCAAATGGATGTCAAAACTACGTTCTTGTACAGCGAAATGAAGGAAGAAACCTATGTCTGTCAACCACCAGGATTTGAAGATCCAGATCATCCTGACTATGTTTACAAGTTAGACAAAGCATTTTATGGTTTACATCAAGCTCCTCGAGCTTGGTATGCTACTCTCACTGAAAATTTTCTTGCAAATGGATATATACGAGGTGCAATTGATCAAACTTTATTCATACGAAAGACTAGTGATGATCTGATTCTAGTTCAAGTTTATGTTGTTGATATTATCTTTGGATCTACCACTGATGATTTGTTCAAAGAATTCGAAGCAGTCATGAAGAAGAAATTTGAGATGAGTACTCTTGGAGAAATGACGTTTTTCTTGGGAATCCAAGTTAAACAAGATGAGAAGGGAATACTAATACATCAAGAAAACTATATTCATAGTATCCTGGATAATTACAAACTCCAAGACTCCAAGACAGCTTCTACTCCTATGTCTTCTCATCCTACTTTGACTCCAGATCTTACGGGAGAAGATGTTGATCAGCACATGTATCGATCAATGATCGGATTCCTGATGTATCTTTCTGCAAGCAGACCGAACATCATGTTTCCAGTTTGTCAGTGTGCACGTTATCAAAGTAATCCAAAGGAATCTCACATGAAAGCTGTCAAGAGGATTTTTAAGTATCTTAAGGTTTAACTAACCCTCGGCCTTTGGTATCCTAAAAATTCTAATTTCAATTTGTTTGCTTACACTGACAATGATTATGCAGGATGTAACTTGGATAGGAAATCTACTATGGGCGGTTGTCAATTTCTTGGCAATAGGTTGATTACATGGCAGTGCAAGAAACAGCAAACAGTATCTACTTCAACTGCAGAAGCTAAATATGTGGCTGTATCAAGTTGTTGTTCACAAATCGTCTGGATTCAACAAAAACTTCTTGATTATGGCGTAAATATTTATGATACTAAAATCTTTTGTGATAATACTGCAGTTTTAAACATTGTGAAGAATCCAATCCAGCATTCAAAGACAAAACACATTGACATCCGCATGCATTTCATTCGTGACTGTTTTGAACGTAAACTTATCCATTTGGAATCAATTTCCACAGATGACAACATTGCTAATTTGTTTACTAAGGCGTTTGATCATTCCAGATTTGACTTTTTAGTTAAATCTTTGGGCATGATTAACTTTGGTTAACACTTATTCTTACATCCTTTTCAAAAATATTTTTCTTTGTTTTGGTAAAATTGTTATTTTCTGTCTAGATAATCGCAATTTTAGGGGGAGAAAATTTGAAAATTAAAAATAAAATATTTTGTTCTTAGGGGGAGTAAATAGTTTAAAGAAAAGAACAAAAGGATTTTGATTTACAAAATTGAGAAAATTAAATTTTCAAAAGTTTACAGGAAATAATAGAACATTTCTTGATTTTGAATTATTACATCCTAAGGCTTACAAGAAACTGACTTGGATTATATTTGATATGTTGATAGGCTGGACTTTCAAGAATGAAAATCACTATGTTCTGTGAAGTACTGAAAGTAACTATCTATGACTGAAGTGGGTAACTCATCAAGGTTTTGTGGTAACTCTGATTCCATGCTAAAACAGACTGAGAGTTATAGTCTGGTCATACTCAAGCCAGTTACTTTCTGATTAAGTGTCTTTCAGATATTGTATATATATGTAAAAATCAAAATAAAAAAATAGATAAACACATGAAAACAATATTCAAAAGAGAAAAACAAACAAAATGAGCAAAAAGAAGCCAAAAGGCCATATAGGAATAAAAGATGCCAATGAGCATATAAATAAAGGATATGTCAAAGACGTACATACTATATGATAAATATTTTTCTTTTGAGAATATGTTCTGACACAGGAGGCAAAATCAAAAGATGGGACATGTAAGTCTGACTTGGGATGTAATTCCTAAACGTCTTGCGAGGGGAAAAACATTAGTCAGACTGGCTGTTAAATAAGTCCTAAAACTTGTTAATATTCTGTGTTCAGAAATGTTTCTCAGGCTAGTTATGCTTATAATAGATATTATATTAGAAAATTCTTTCTAAAAAGGCTGATCAGAAGTGAAAGGTTTAAGTCAAATTGAGGTGACTTGAAATCTCAAAGTGTCTTGAAGTTGGATAAGGTTCTATAGGATTTTTGATTGCGGGACACACTGAAGACATATAATTTAATCAAAACATGATAAAATCACATCTTATGTGTCTAAGTAAACTTGAAGTCTAAGTTTAAATTAGACACAATATATTGACAATCAACATAACCAGTTCTATTTATAATAAAGCTGGATGATGGTAATGATCGATTTCTAAGAAATATGATCTTGTACTTGAAAAATTATCAAAAATAAGTAAGTAAATAATTAGTCAATATTGTTTGTTTACATATGTTTTTCTACTTGTTTTATTTCTATATCTTTTTCAAAATTAAGGGTGTTAGAATAAATGTAAACACTTAGTTAAACATAGTTTTCTCATAACATATCAAAAGGCTCAATAAGATCATTAAAATTCAATAAAAAGTTAAAAAGTTAAAAATAATATAAAAAAAAATCAATTTTCAAAGAAAAAAGAACTTTTAGCGTGAAAGGTTCACATTATGCGAAAAGTTCATCATGCGAGAAGTCAGAGTCCTATATAAAGCAAAGTGTGCGAAAAGTCAAGTATTCGCACAACTGTACTCTGAAATTTTCACTCTCAAATTCTAAGTGTTGAAACTCTATCCAACTAGAAAACTTGGTTCATTGTGGTCGCCCATTGATTCCTAATTACTTATTAAGGTATATAGTCGCTAATGACTTCAATTTGAATGTGTTTAAAATCTGTCCGAAACTTAAAATACTTAAACCACTTAAAATTGAACAAATTAATTACAATAAACCTTAATAATGACTTAATCGACACCTATGAAACATGTTTTAATGGCTGAAACACCTTGAAATTGACAGATTGATAATTTTAAGTGCAACAGAATTTCGCATGCGAAAAGTACTCTGCACATGAATAGACAAAAAAACTTTACTTGTTGTGCGAGAAGTTGTCCTCTGGTCAAATTTAAATTCAAGCGATAACTTGACTTGTCGCATGAGACTTGGCTTTTAGTTTTCGTGCGAGAACTTGGAGTTTTCGGGCGAGAGGTTCAAAATTCCAAATTTTTTTTCTAAGTGTTGATTTCTCTTTTCTAATTCTGAAATTTTCTTGTGTACTGATACTAAAGCTTAATGTTTCAGATGGCAAGGCCTATGGTTTTTAGCAAGAACCATAATGCGATTGCATACCTCGGTGATGTTTCTGAAGACAAAGCGTTATACTGATCACTTATTGAAGGACTCAAGATATCCCGTATGCTATATCTGCCAATCCTACTATCTATACTGATATCATAGACCAAATCTGGCACTCGACTGCCAATGAGATAGAAGAGGATGGAGAACCCTGTATTACTGCCACTGTCAAGAGAAAGAGGGTTGGTGATTACCGCTGAGGTAATTAACATGGTATTATTACTTGAAGATGTGCCTAATGCACCAGTAAAGATTGATGATGATGCTGTGAAGGATTGTTTAGTACGTATGGGTTACAGTCACCGTTACCCATCGTTGGAGAAGAAGTACCTTCCACCTTTCTGGAAGTACTTGTTTCATGTGGTGATCCATTGCCTTAGCAATCTCAAAACAGGCATGGATAGTTTGAGCACTATGTTTGGATCCTTGCTTATATCACTTGCTGATGATCTTCCTTATAACATATCCAAAGCCATTTTTTCAGAGATAAAGAAGAATGTGATTGCTGCGGTGGGGAAGAAGTTTATTATGTACCCTAGGTTTATTCAGATGATAGTGAATGCTGCTCACCCTAAGCTAGCAATGTCTGATTCATCCAAGTATGTGGTTATAACTATGAAGAAAGACATATTCACCTATCTTATGGGTGCACGAGGGAATGCTTGGGATGGTTCTCATTTTGCTAAGTTGGGAAGATTTGTAGATGCTTTTCAAGTAGAAGATCGACTCCAAGAGACAAAGGCTCCTCATGTTCATAGAGATGTTACACCTGGTACATCTACATCTACTACACAAGCTGCTAAAACTGATATTGTTTGTCCATCCATGAGTATTGCACCAGAAGCACCTGAGAGTTCTCAGGGTGCTACTAGATCGGACATGGATGAGGTGAACACCTAGTTCACTGATAGTGAGGGTGAGACTGACAGCGATTAGATTGGGAACGTACCATACATATTACAGGAACATCCCAGAGTGCGCGAAACACCTGCCAAACACCATGCTGAGGAGTGTGATTCCAATTTTGTTCCTGAAGAGTCTCCCGTGTCTAGGGGAGAAGAAAGAGAATGGCACGGAGAATAGGAGAAAGTCCTCGTGGTAGGGGTAGACGACGTGGCGTGTTAAGGAAACGTCGGACCCCAGTGACCACTGAGCTGATTGTAGAAGAGGTTACTGTTACTGAGACTCCTGTCATAGTGAGTGAGGCAACACCTACTATAACATCATCTAAGTTGCCCACTTCTACTGCTGATGTTATGAGGACACCTCTGAGAAAACAAGTGGAGGATGAGATGATTGGTACAGATGACTTTATAAACACACCCTCGAGCAGAACTTGAAGTTGGAGAGAGTACAGAATATGGAGAGAGAAATGTTTGAGAAAACATAAGTGATTGATGATTTACAAAGGCAGTTAACAGAAAGAGATGAACGCATCAAGAATCTCGAACATCAGCAAACTTTTATATTCAGCTATGTTCAGATCCTAGAGCAGAACTTGAAGAATTTCACTTCAAGTGGGTCATTTCAACAAGGACCACTGAAGTTGGAAAGAGTAGTGGACAGCAACCTGCTGGTCCCGAACCTACTGTAGATCCGATAGTGTCTACAGAGCCTCCTGTTGATCCTGCTGGTCAGGAAAGCAGAACAGAGACTGTTGAAGTTGGTCAAGAGTCATATTCTACTAATGTTCATATGACTACTGAGGACCAACCTGTAGTTTTTACTGGATAGGCGTTTGTTGAGCCTGAACACATGATGCCTATTCCAAACTGCAGGACCGTTAAAGGGTACTTAAGCTTGCTCTTAGTTAACATACTTAGGATGATCTTAAGATCACTTAACAATTCAAATAGGGAACTGTGAACCTTTACTGAAGATACAAGATAAACACAAGTAAAACAAGAACAAGAGCACAAGATACAGTTTTCAAGGAAGTTGTATATTGCTTCTCTAGTTCTATTACACGTGTTGTACAAGTATGTTTTAAATACAAGAACCGAAGACTACTTATACACTATCCTACAACCGTCAATATGCAAAAAGATAGTTGGAAGTGACTAATCTAGACAACAAGATCAGCTTAAAGTCAAAAGGCATATTGCCTTTTGACTAGTGACTATGGCAAGCCATAGCTCACTGACTTTCCTATTACAAAAAGCCAAGAAGGAACAAAAACAGAAACTTGCAGGCGAAGACCTTATCTACTTTATCATAAAGTATGAAAGTTTCACCAACTAGTGATAGCAGGTGAACTACCAGAGCATGCAGTGGAAAGTAGGTTGCTTTATGATAAAGTTGATGGAAAAGGTATCTTTTCTCTCTCTTCAGAGGAAAATCAGTCTTGTCTTTAAACAGCTTCGGAAGACTTTGTCTTGAGAGCTTCGAAAGACTTCATCTTTTACCTTCGGAAGATTTTAGTCTTTGGCTTCGGAAGACTTTCTACTTAGAATATTTTCCAAGTTCAGTGTAAAGCTTTCGTAACAGTTTCTTCTGAACTTTGGCTTCGGAAGATTTTACACTTTGCATTTTTTTCTTGAGTGTGTAAAAATTCCGAAGCTAGTTCACTTTTGTTCCGAAGTTCATGTTGGAAGACTTGGTTGTTTTGGTATCTTTTGGTTGAATCAGCCTCTTAACTTCAGAGGTTCCTACAAACTCCCCCTAGGCTGATGCTACTAAAGCAGAGAGGTTCTTTAGACTGGGCTAGTCCACATGAGGATTTTCAGAACTCCTTTCTTCATTAGTAGATCTGGATTCTTCAGACTCATGAAGTACCTTCTCATGTCATAGAGATCATGCAGAGGGAGTTCAAGCATGTCACTTGTGAAGTAGACATGTTGTTCTCCCTGATCTCTAGTGACATACCATCTGTCTGGATCTTCAACAAAAGTCCAGGACAGAATTTGTCTTCCAACAGAGAGAGGCTCTACTATGATAGGAGTTGGTTGAGAGTCCTCTTCATGCACTTCCTCAGGATGTTCTGACTCATCCTAAGGTTGGGAGGAGGATGCCTTTCTTCTTTTCTTCTTTGAAGATGATCTTCTTCTGGCCATCCTTTTTCTCCTCCCTGATGATTTTAACTGAGAGGGTTGCTCTTCAGTACAAGTTCTTCAGTGGATTCCCTCTCAGTTGGGATCTCCTCTCTCCCAGTTTCAGAAGGAGAGGGAGGAGAACCCTGTTGTGGGTTAGAAGATAAAGTTGGCTATTATGCAGCTTCAGGTGCAGGTGGTGTTGTCTCTGTAGGTTCAACCTTTACCTCAACTTCAGGTTGAGCTTGACTTGATGATGAATGAAAGTCCACAAGCTCTCCCCTTTTTATCTTCTGCTTGATCACCCTTATGTGCTCATCCATTATGGATAGAGACATGGGACCAAGCCTCATTCCGAAGAACCCATACAGCTTCCAGAAGCTCATCATCCTCTGCCTATCTGCAGACTTTTTCTGACTTTTCTGGATGATGGCTCTTAATTTTGCAGCTTCTTCCCTTTGCCTCTTCCTTGCAGCTTGCCTTTCTTTTTTGGCTTGCTCTTCCAGCTGCTTATTGTATTCAAATAATATATAATCATAAGGCAAGGGAAGGAGTGCAGGTGCCTGATAGAGACCTGTGGCACTCAGGTAGTTGATCATTTTTAATCTTTCTTCTTCATCAACTACCTGAGGTTGTTTAGCAGCCACAGTCTCCGACTCAAGACTTTCTTGAACTGGGGAGAGGATAGGAATGTTCTTGTAAATCCTTTTTCTCCTCATTTCTTCCTTGTGTTTGAGGGTCAAGGCTGCATCCTCTGCTTCCTTCCTCTCCTTTGACAATTCAATGTCAGCCAGTTCATTTAACTCCTCTAAGAGGAGAGAGATGAGTTCATCTATGTTGTAGTTCCTGGTCCCCAGATAGTTGAGCCTGGCTGCCCTTAATTCATCTTCTTGAGTGTTTGGTACAGGGGCAGCCAGAATTGCAGCTTGCATGAATCCTGGGGAACCACTTGAACTCTCTCCCCTCAGCTTCCTCTTCCT
Source organism: Flaveria sonorensis (assembly GCA_025506505.1). Lineage (NCBI taxonomy): Eukaryota > Viridiplantae > Streptophyta > Magnoliopsida > Asterales > Asteraceae > Flaveria > Flaveria sonorensis. The sequence continues at coordinate 30,116,015 of CM046433.1, forward strand.
CTCTCTCTTTTCTTCTTCAATCTCTTCAGGAGTCATCTTCCTTTTGCCTTTGTCAATTGCAGATGTTGATGACTCAGTTTGAGGAGAGCTTTGACCTTCATTACTTGATTCAGCAGTCAAGCTCTGGCCAGAGAGAGGTTGTGAAGCACCATCACCAGCTGGTGCCTCACTGGGGTATAGGGTGCTGGAGGAGATCTTGTCTCAAGGTTCACAGTCTCAGCCTCTGGGCCTTCAGTCAAGGCTTTCCCTTTGAAGCTAATCTTAGGGTCTACCTCAACATCAAGTTGACCAAAGGCTTCAACTGTTAGCCTCTGTCTATATAATGCAGTTCACCTTTTGAATTCTGCCAGCACCCAGTCTTAAATTTGATTGGCTAATCTGACAGCTTGTCTGTTATTGCTTGGGTTGACAAGTGCTAGATCTACTAAGTTTATACTCTCATAGAAACTCAGGGTGGAGATGTTGAGAATTTCTTGTTGACCCTGAGCTCTAGAGATCACAAGAGCTTTCCTATCATTGTCATACACCCAACCCCAGATTGGGTTCTCAGATGGGGCAGACATTGCTTTTGGTACTCCCTCCTCAAACAGTTGTTGAATGACCAGTTCCAGATCACTGTCTAGAGGAGGTTGCTGAGCATGGACAACTACAAGATAGGATGGTGAGTCTTGTATGTCCATACTTGAGGAAGAACTCCCAGGTTCTATGGCTGTCAGAACTTCATCCCCCTTTTTGGTAGCATCACCCTCATGCATAGGTGAGCTAGGGAAGTGATCCATAACATCCACAGGTTCTTGTGGACCTGGATGAGTTTGTCCTATAGGTCTCTCAGCTAACTGGCCCTTGAGATCGGTGAGACCCTCCTTTGCAAGATAGTCACCTGTGATTCAAGGTGAGCTATCTGTGAAACCAGTTGGGTGCAGATGTCTTCGAGTTGGTGAACCCTGAGTTTCAAACTCCCCTCATCTTCAGTTGAAGAATCATTGGGGGATGAAGGAGGTGAACCGAGGTCTTCTCCTTCACCACCAGCATGGGGTTCTTGGCTGCTGGATTTCCCCTGCCCAATGATAGTGTCAAGAGGCTGGGTTGCTGTGGTTGAGGTCTTAAAGATGTAATCACTGGCAACAGTGAGAGCCTCTTCCATATGGATCTCTTGGACAATCATAGGAAGATCCACCTCAGTTTGGGGTGTCTGATGTAGGCTAGACATGGGTGAAGCAGGAGTACTCATCTCCCCTTGAGTGTGGGTAGAGAGGGGAGAGTCATGATACTCACTGAAACCCAAATCTTCATCAGAGTAGAAGTCAAGGCTGGGTATGGGGCGGCTGAGATCAAGAGGCTGGGGATGGTAGCTTTCCCCTGAAGGTTGATCACTAGAGTGTTGAGACTCAAAGTGATGGCTTAAGGCTATTTGTGGAGTTGTGAGCTCATCAGGCTAAGACTGAGGAACCTCAGCACTGATTGTTTGAAAGATGGGAGTGGTCTGCTCCTCAGGGGAAGTGGGAGCTCGAGATTCCACTTCCTCCTGTATGGGTTGTGATATGGGGGCCTGCACATGCTTAGTAGCAAGTGTAGGGGTTCGCTTGGATTTTCTTTGGTAGGTGAATTTGATGGTGGGTTGTATTTGAGGTGGGTGAGAAGTAGAGGGTGTTGGTTCATCACTAGCTGGGGCTAGTAGGATGTCACCCTAAGCAATGAGCTCAAACATTTTCGGGACAAGGACTGTTTCTACCCCTGAGAACCTAACAGTTGGCTTTTTCAATATCTTGAAAATGTTGGGACTCATATGTGCAAGTTTAAGAACATTACCTCTTCCCCTCAACTATGGTCCCAATTCACAGTTGAGAATGTGTTGAACATACCAGGGGAACATGTAATATTCTAAGGAATCCAAATTCGCTAGTAAATTTGTAAATACAAACTGAGAGTACCTGAATTTGACCCCTTGAACCATCCTATGGACAATGAAGGAGAGGTGTTCTGGAATTTGGTCTCATCCTCCATGTTTGTTGGATAGGCTATGTTTGACAACATGTAGGAGGTATTTCCATTGGAATGAGAACTTCCCCTTCCTGAAGGTAGCCCATTTGCGCAAAGGATTGGTTGACAGCAGCTTTTGGAATGGACAGCTCACCTGCTTCATCATCCAGCTACAAATGGGTGTTTATAATGCCTGGAGTGATGAGAACCATCCTCCCCTGCACTGTGGCAGACAGTGTCTTCTCCCCGTCCATGGTGAGCTCTTGACAGGTCCGCCAGAACTCAAGCAATTGATCCTTATAGAGAGGAGGATCGATTGTAAGGGAGGGGAAGTAGTGAGACAAAGAAAGATACCTACACACGTCTGAGAAGCTTGGATCCTTCTCAGAGTTTAACAGAGCAACTTGATTGTGTTTCATGTGTAGGTGCATGGTGAAATCAGGATTGTTACGACGATCAAGATTGGCCATTTGAAGAAGCTTTGTAGTGAAGGAAAGAAGAAGAAGATGAAATTTTGGGGGTAATTTTAGGTTAAGGAACAATGAGAGAAGTGAGATGAAATAGAACCATTTGGAAAGATATATTCTGGATTTGAGACAAAGTTATGACAAAAAGATAAACTTTGAAATCCGAAAGTGGGTCTTACTTCTGAAAAAGGCGCCCAAAAAGTTAGTTTTCTTGGAAGTAGAAAAAGCTTCCGAAGGCAATTTTGGTTTCGAAAGCTTTGCAATCAAAGCTTCCGAAAGCAATTTTGCTTCGAAAGATACTTTAAAGAGTTTTGAAAATTTTGGCTTCGGAAGAAATAAATGAGTCTCCCTAGACTAAATTGCTTTCGGAAGAAATTTGTTCCTAAAATGCATTTAAGTACTTATACCAAAATTTAAGCTTCGGAAGATACTTCAAGAATTTATTCAGAAGGTAAATCTCAGATAAGCTGTTTAAATGATTTAGACATGAATTACTTCCGAAGGCAACTTTTGCTTCTTCTGAAGGTAAATTTTCATCATTCTAAGAGATATCATTTTAAAAATTCGTTTTTCTTCCAAAGAGAACTGGGCTTATGAAGTGATCTCATAGACAACCTAGGACATATAGTTTTAAGAAATAATATTGATTAAGTTATTAAGAAAAATCTACTCAAAGTAAATCATCCAAATAGATGATACAAGATATTTAAATCTCTGTTCATCAAACGCTTTTATGAACAGATCGGCATATTGTTAATTTATGTTAGCTTTGATTAGTTTTATCAATCCCTTTTCAAAATTATCCCTAATCAGATGATACCTGATGTTGATGTGTTTGGTCCTTGAGTGCTGCACAGGATTCTCTGTAATAGAGATGGCACTGTTGTTGTCTATGTGGATGAGAGTCTCTTTGGAATTGAACCCATAGTCTAGCATCTAATTCTAAATCCAAAGCACTTGAGCACAGCAGCTAGCAGCAACGATGTATTCAGTTTCAGCAGTTGATGCAGACACACAGGATTGCTTCTTGCAGTGCCAAGAGACTATCCTTCCACCCAGGAACTGACACCCACCAGATGTGGACTTTGCAGTCATGTTGCAGCCACCATAATCATTATCTGTATAAGCATACAGATTGAAGTTGAATTCTTTGGATACCAAAGGCCTAGATTTGGAGGACCTTTGAGATATCTAAGGATCCTTTTGATAGTGATTAGGTGTGACATCTTGGGTTGGCTTGATATATTACACATATGCATATGGCAAACATGATATCAGGCCTGCTAGCAGTAAGATACATAAGTGACCTAATCATAGCCCTGTAGAGATGTTCATCAACACACTCCCCCTCAAGATCAGGACCAAGGGAGTGGTTTCTGGCTTTGGGTGTCTTTCCAACCTTACAGTCAGTCATCTTGAATCTTATAAGGATGTCCTGTACATACTTTGACTGACTGATGAAGATGCCATCTTCAACCTGCTTCACTTGAATTCCTAAAATGAAATTGAGTTCCCCCATGGAACTCATTTCAAATCTATTCTTCATCAGCATCTCAAAGTCTTTGCAGAGCTTTGGATTAGTTGAACCAAAGATGTTGTCATCCATATATATCTGAACTAGCAATATGTCATTTCCTATTTCTTTGATGAAGAGAGTCCCATCAATAGTACCTCTTTTGTATCCATGTTGACAGAGGTATGTTGATAGTGTCTCATACCACTTTCTTAGAGCTTGATGCAGTCCATAAAGGGCTTTATCAAGCTTGCAGACATAATCAGGATGATCTGGGTCTGTAAAGCCAGTTGGTTGTTTAATATAAACTTCTTCATCAATCACCCCATAGAGAAAAGCACACTTCACATCAAACTGTTAGACCTTGAAATCCTTGGATGCAGCATAAGCCAGAAATATTCTTACAGCTTCAAATCTTGCAACTGGAGCAAAGACATCAGTGTAATCAATTCCTTCTTCTTGAGTGTATCCTTGGACAACCAGTCTAGCCTTGTTCTTGATGATGATCCCTCTATCATCTTTCTTGTTCCTGAATATCCATTTGGTTCCTATGACACTCTTCCCTTGAGGAAGAGGACATAAGTTCCAAACCTTCTGTCTTCTGATTTAAAGCAGCTCATCTTGCATAGCTTCAATCCAGCTTCAATCCTTCAAAGCCTCATCAACCTTCTTCGGCTCTATCTGGGATAAGAAACAAGAATGTAGACAAACATGGCTGTCATGAGCTTGTCCTCTTGTTCTTACCCCTGAGTCAACATTTCCAATGATGTTTATGGAGGAATGTGACTTGTGGATCTGAAGTTGAGGGATCATAGCAAGTTGGTTAGACAGATCTAAATTTGAGAAATTCTGATTTGGAATGAGGTGTCTCCCACCACATCAGCACACTTATCAAGAGAGACTTGATCCAATGAGTGTGTGACATCATTCATGTTGTCTTTATTGGAGTGGTTTTCAGCATCAAGAAATTCTTGATCACTGTCACCACCTCTAGTTCCTCCTCCTGCATTTGAAGTTCCTTCTCCTAAATTCTGAGCCTCTGAGCTAGAATTTGAAGGCAATTCATTTGAATCAGTAGTATTTGTCATGCTAGTGCTGATGGGAGCTTCAATTTCAGGGTTAATCACCACTGGAGCTGAAGTAGTCTTCTTGTTTGGTATTCTCAGCTCAAATCTTGGACCAGGATCTTCAGTTGACCTGTTATCTGTAGATCCTGAAACATTCTCACAAGATTTGTTAAAACAGTTGGTAACTAAGTCAAGATCAAACAGCCGATCTGGACCAGAACCTTTTACATAGGGTGTGTGTTCATTGAAAGTCACATTGGCTAACTCCTCAATGATTCTAGTTCTGAGATTGTATACTCTATAAGCCTTAGCTTGAGAAGAGTACCCAACAAAGTGTCCATCATCTGATTTCTCAGCAAACTTGGCTATTTGATCTTTGGTATTCAAGATGGTGCAAGGACATCCAAATGTTTGAGACAACCAATAAAATGGTCTTCTTTTGTGCCACAGTTCATAAGGAGTCTTACCATGTGTCTTAACTACCAAAACTCTATTTTGCACATAGCAGGCTGTGTTGACAGCCTCTGCCCAGAAGGTGATGGGCTGTTTAAAGTCAGACAACATGGTTCTTGTAGCTTCAATAAGTGTCTCGTTTCTTCTCTCAGCAACACCATTTTGCTGAGGAGTCCTGGGAGCACTGTATTGTCTTGAAATACCCTTTTCATCACAAAATGTATCAAGGATTTGGTTTTTGAATTCGGTTCCTTGATCACATCTTATGATTTTGACCTTGTGATCAGATTGATTCTCAATTTTTAGAATAAAATTCTTTAAGATTTCAGGAGTTTCATCCTTAGTTCTAAGGAAAAACACCCAAGAAAATCTTGTGAAGTCATCTGTGATCACCAAATAGTATGAGGTCCTTCCTAAACTTATTACACTGGTGGGGCCAAAAAGATCCATATGTAACAAGTGTAGGGGAGTAGTGATAGAGTTCACTTCCTTTGGCTTGTGAAACATTTTGTGTTGCTTCCCCTTCAGGCATGCAACACAGTGGTCATCACTTGTAAACTCTTTCTTTGGCATTCCAGTTACCAAATCATTCTTAATCAGTTTATTCATGTTCTTAAAGTTTACATGGCACATTTTTTTATGCCAAAGGAAAGACTCATCACTATTTGCTTTAGATAGAAAGCAAGAAATTTCTCTGAGGGAGATGTTTCCTGCAAATCCATCTTGTACATGTTCCCTTTCCCGGGGGCTCTGAGCAAAATATGCTCTTGAGGAATGTCAACCCCGAGCTTGAGAACGATGCACTCATGCTCAGTGAAGAGCATGTGATGTTTTTGGTCACAAAATTAGGACACACCCAAAAGATTATGTCCAAGCTCCTTGACAAAGTTTACCTTCTCAATGCTGAGCTTACCATTTGAGACCATACCCCTACCAGTAATGTAACCTCCTGCATCTCCTCCAAAAGCAACTGGTCCTCCATCAATTCTTTCAAAGTTTTGAAGTAGGGACTCATTGCCTGTCATGTGCCTGGAGCAGCCACTATCAATGATCCACACATTTCTGTTTGCCTTTGGCTGTCCCTGCACAAAAGAGATGATTTAGTTACATTGGGAAACCAAAGCCTCATTGGTCTTGGGCTTATAAAGTTCAGATGAAGGCAATGAAACAGTAAGTGATCCTATGTTCAGGCTTTAAGGATCATTTGCTGTTGCTGAAGAGGAGCTTTCAGTCTCATGGTCTTCCTTCATCTTCCACACCACCTTTGGAAGATTGGGCTTGACCTTCACTACTTCGGAAGCTTTTGTATCTTTGGAAGCTTTGGAGATGGATCCTTCGGAAGATCTTCCTTTCACTGCAGCAAGCTTCAGTGCTTTGGAAGCATTCCTTTCTTCTGAGACCAACTTTTCTTCCGAAGGCAATTTCCTACTTGCCTTCTTCTTCATTTTGGAGCTTCCGAAGGAAACAGATTTTTCTACCGAAGCTGTTTGTTTCTTCTTTTTCTCAGAAGTTTTCTTCTTGATCATGTGGATAGTACTCTTAGGATTGTATTGACAATCCTTAGCCAGATGTGAAGTACTACCACACATAACACAAATCAATTCTTTCCTTCTGAGAGTCTTCTTTCCTAAAGAAGACTGAGCTTGAACACTTTCCTCTTCTTTCTCCACCTTTTCAGATGATGCAACAGGATTCTTAGGGTGAAGCTTGCTCTTTGAAATGGATGGTTCAGGCTGTGTAGCAGTGACACATAGCTGATCAGTCTTCTTGTTATTGCTGGAGTGAGTTGAAGTAGAACTCTTGGTACTAGAATTCTTGACAGGATCTTCAGCTTTCATCACCTTGAACCCTGCAGAGATAAATACTTGTTTTGTTTAGGATCAAAGGTGGTCTTGATCTCTTGAGCTTTTCTGGATCTTCTCTTTGCTCTTCTGATCAAGTTCTTTCTCTTGGTTTTGCTCAAACCAGCTTCTTTTTCCTCCTTGGAGCATGGTGACCTTTTTGGATTACTCTCTTACTCATCTCAGAGTCATCCCTCACTTTCTCCTCTTCATCCTCTTCATCATTGGGGTCTATGGATGGCAGCTCATCTTGACCAGTTCCACACCTAGGAGATCTGACTGATAGTAGAGTGTGTGGAGGAGCTATCTCGCTAGATCCCAGTCCCTGCTTATTCTGATAACACACTTTTGCATGCAGAGATGAGGATATCATGTTTTTGAAGGTCTCATCTTCAAGAACACATTTTTCTGCCCTGGCTTTGTTGATCACAAGCTCAGCCTGGCATTCAGTCAACTTGGTAATGAGATCCTTAATTTGAGTCCTTTAGTTTGTCTGCTCATGTTTAAGAGTTGAAACTGTTTTCTCTAGATCTTCTATCTTAAGTTTATAGTCATTTTCAGCTCTTTTAAAATCAGCTTTTAAAATATTTAAAGACTCAATATCAGATCTCATTTCCAAGTTGTAGGACCTATATCTATTTACTTTAGCAATACATTCAGGAGAGCAAAGATGTTCAAGTACCTTGGCTTCATCATGATCAGCCATGAGTGCTTGGTTTGGAGATGCATCTTCAGCTTGAAAGCTCCAGTCAAACCTCCTTCTTCAACAGCAACTGCAGCTTGCTGTCTTGGCTCTCATTCTGGTTCCCTCCTTTAGTGTAGTTTGGCCTGGATGAAACTTGGCCACCATTTGACTTAGGTGCCTTGCATTCTCTAGCAAAGTGTCCCATCTGGTTACAGTTGTAACACTTGACTTTGCTCTTGTCCAGCCCAAACTTGCCACTGGCAGCATTGCTAGGAAACCTTCTTCCAGCCCTCTTGTAGAACTTCTGGGCTCTGTGAGTGAGAAGAGCCATTTGCTGGACTATCTCCATGACTCTAGATCATCTAGATGGATACAGTCCAGGTCTTCAAGAGTGAAAAGAAAGTTTCCTGTATTTTCATCAGTGGAGACAAAAGATTAAGAAGAACTTGTCTCTTGGAAGGGACTTCCTTGGATGTAGCTCTCTCTGGGTGTCTCTTGGAAGGTGATGAAAGGACCCTTTTGTGAGTTTTCAGGGTAGCAGATGAGATGATGCCGTGGTTCTCTGCTATCCCTTTCAACCACATGAAGGCTGAACTCTGGTGAGTGTTGGAGTTACCAGATGAATTTTGCATGTTCATCTCCATCTGGTATCCACTGAGTATCCCATACAACTCAGTGAGAGTAAGGGTCTTGAGGTTTTCAGTCCTCTTAATGACCACACAGTAGTGTGTCCATTGTCTGGAAGAGAGGACATGAACTTCCTTACAATATCCCTGTTCTCAATGGTTACCCCAACATCAGCCAGAGTATCCACAATCTCAACATACCTGAAGTATTGTTGAGTCATGGTCTCACCTGTCTTGAAGGTGAAGTTTTCAAACTGCTGCTTTAGGAGATCCTTCTTGTTCTCCTTGGCTTCATTTGAACCCTCATACATCAGTTTCAGTGCATCCCATAGCTGTTTAGCGGTCTTGCACTTCTTGAAACCTCTGTAGATGGAGTTTGGAAGAGCAGTTTGGAGAGCTGTCATGGCTTTCTGATCAACATCAATTCTTTTCCAGTCTTCATCAAAAAGTCAGCCCTCTCCTTTGGTATCATGCCACCACCAGCAGCAGCTGAAGAGGTGCATGGTACATGAGGTCCATTGACAACAGACTCCCACATCTGGAATCTTGAGACTTGATAAAGCCTTCCATTCTTTGACACCAAGTGTCAAAATCCTCAGGAGTGATCAGTGGGGACTTTGTCATGGTTCCAGTTTCCATATCAGCTTTGGAGATAGCTGCCATTTGAAGAGTTAAGTGATGTGTGTAACTAAGAGGATTTGAAGATGGTGAGATCTTACAATCAAGAGCCTGGAATGCTCTGATACCAAATGCAGGACCGTTAAAGGGTACTTAAGCTTGCACTTAGTTAACACACTTAGGAGGATCTTAAGATCACTTAACAATTCAAATAGGGAACTGTGAACTTTACTGAAGATACAAGATAAACACAAGTAAAACAGAACAAGAGCACAAGATAAAGTTTTCAAGGAAGTTGTATATTGCTTCTCTAGTTCTATTACAAGTGTTGTACAAGTATATTTTAAATACAAGAACCGGAGACTACTTATACTACATCCTACAACCGTCAATATGCAAAAAGACAGTTGGAAGTGACTAATCTAGACAACAAGATCAGCCTAAAGTCAAAAGGCAGATTGCCTTTTGACTAGTGACTATGACAAGCCATAGCTCACTGACTTTCCTATTACAAAAAGCCAAGAAGGAACAAAAACAAACTTGCAGGCGAAGACCTTATCTACTTTATCATAAAGTATGGAAGTTTCACCAACTAGTGATAGCAGGTGAACTACCAGAGCATGCAGCGGAAGTAGGTTGCTTTATGATAAAGTTGATGGAAAAGGTATATTTTCTCTCTCTTCAGAGAAAATCAGTCTTGTCTTTAAACAGCTTCGGAAGACTTTGTCTTGAGAGCTTCGGAAGACTTCATCTTTTACCTTCGAAAGAGTTGAGTCTTTGGCTTCAGAAGACTTTATACTTAGAATATTTTCCAAGTTCAGTGTAAAGCTTCCGCAGCAGTTTCTTCTGAACTTTGGCTTCGAAGATTTTACACTTAGCATTTTTCTTGAGTGTGTAAAACTTCCGAAGCTAGTTCACTTTGTTCTGAAGTGCATGTTGGAAGACTTGGTTGTTTTGGTATCTTTGGGTTGCATCAGCCTCTTAACTTCAGAGGTTCTAA
>CM046433.1:30126364-30243864 GCA_025506505.1 Flaveria sonorensis
CCAAGCTTTTGTTGTTAACTCCCAACCCAGCAAACAAACCATCCAATAATACTGAAGAACAACCTGGCTTATTCACTACCTTCATGAACAGTTATGAAGCATTTTTAGCTGGAAGACTCAGTGCATCCAACATCATGGTTGATGATTTGCAGCAAGTAAACCCATATGATGTAGAAGAAAAATGACATCAAATACCAGATGGCTATGGGGTGAACAGAGCCAAGAATTTTGCTAGGAGAACTGGAAGGAAGGTGTTTAGTATAAACAACTCCAGCAAAATAGGGTTTGATAAGTCCAGTTTGAGGTGCTACAATTATGACAAACCTGATCACTTTGCGAGAGAATGTGTTAACCCAGATCAAATCAGATTGATCATGGAAAGAAGTTGGTGACAGTAGAGGTAAACAAAGAAAGATCTAGTCAGTTCATCAAATAACAAAGCTTTGGTATCTCAGACAAATGGTGAGTATGATTGGTCTGATAAGATGGAGATACTGATATGAAGCCATCTACGACTTTGTTAGCAGAATTTAGGGTGATGACGGTTTGGTTGAAAAGAATATGCTGGCTGATTTGTGTCTGAATAGTGCTAAAGGAGTGTTGAGAAGTGAAGGTAGAGAAGGTTGAAGCAAAAATAGTTGAAAAGATTGAGAAGGAAAAGGTGGAAAGAGTGAAACCCGAAGTAGTGGTGAAAGTGGTGAAAGTGCTGTTGAGTCCCACTCCAGCAAAAGATGGTGTTGTCAAAGCAAAGACTATTGAGAGTACTCCAGTCATACTGAAGAAATGGTTGAAGCTGTTGAGATTGCTCCAGCATCTTCTTGTGCTAAAAAGAAAAGTGTTGTTGAGATCACTCCAGCAACAAAGCAGAAGAAACAAGAATTCTAAAAGGCCTTCATGGTACAAGTTTTGCCTGAATAGACAAAGAAAGCAGAAGCAACCGAAGAGGTATATTCTAATCTTTGTTCAGATGTTTGCATTGAAACGGTAAACAGATATAGAGGTCAATGAACGCTTGATATTAGAAGTTGAAAAACTTCAATATCAAACTCATAAATATAAACAGATGAGAAAATTTTTAAAGAAAAGATAGATGGTTTAAACAAATCTACTTACCAATCAAAAATTAAATCTTCATGATAAAGAATGTAATATAAAAGATTTGACAGAATGTTATGATGAATTATCCTTAGAAATTAACAAACTTAATAGTGAACTCTTATCTGCAAAATTAGTTATTGAAAAATTCAAACTTTCATCAAACATGGTTGAAGGTATAATCAAGTCACGATGACACAAAAGATTAATGGTGGTAAAAGTGGAGTGGGTATATACTAACATTGCACCACCTATTAATCATGATTATACATCTTTGCCTTTATAAATTACAACTTATAATGAAGAGACCTATGGTTAGGTTTTTCAACCAAAAACAAACTTGACACCTCCAGTCAATGTTTCACTGACTGTTGACCCTATCACAAAACTGAAATTTAATATTAATAATGACAGTTTCTTTTACAGAAAGTGTGAAGATAGAAGGTTTGGTTGAAGAGTGGGAAAGCGATAATGAATTAGATTTTATTGAAATAAGATTTTTGTAATGAAAAATAGACTTGTAATTCATCATCTATGATAAATGAAAAATTGGATGTTTTGTTGATTCAAATGATTGTCCAAAATGTCAAATAAGGATAAGAAACGTGAATCAAAAATGAATTTTAAAAAACAAACAAAGTAAAAGTGTCACATCATCCATATCTGACTTGAAAAATGATTTCAAGAACATTTTGTTTCTATAGGCAACATTGATAATGAGGATCATATTTTAAAAGAAACAATGCTAGTTTCTTTAAAAATAAATCTTCTATTATTGCTACCACAGTGAAACAAGATGTGTGTAGAACAGGCATGAAAGACACTGATCCTACTTCAGGCATGAAAGACACTGATCCTAATTCAGTAAAGACGTTCATAAGGATAAGTCACAAATCATGCTACATCAGCATCAATAATGAATCCAAAAGCTAGGACCCATACCTCAATTTCTCCGAAATCATCTCGAGAAATTCATAACGAGAGAAAGGAAAGAGAGACTATTAAAGAATCAAGAGGCCAAGGACATACTAAGGCCAGATTCTGTTATAAACTATGGAAGTTATCCAAAACAGTTTGTGCAAAACATACGAGCGCCAATACATATAATAAAATTTTTTGTTATGTATGTGGAAAGCCAATCACATGGCTAGAAATTGTCATCATCAACATCAGTTAACAAGCAAATAAAATTTTTATAATTCAATTGCTAATAATAGAAAACATTTCTTTGTAAATACAAATTTAAAAAAGAATTTAAATCAATCAAATGTTTTTGCTAAAAATAATACTGATTTAAACAAAGGAAAGACAAAAGTAAAATCAGTACAAGTTGATGATAACAAATTCACCACACTACCAAACAAACAAGTTCAAAGGTGGAAAATTAAAAACAATTCACCTGAGCCTTTTGTTGTTGAAAAATGCGTTTTTGATGACAAAATAATCATATTTAGATGAAAACAAAGAGCTCAAGTCAACCATGGCTTGGGTTCCTAAAAATGAATATATTTGTCCAACTGTGCAGAAACAACCAAGACAAGCTATCAATAGTGTTTAGCATGTAGATAGTAGTTGTTCACGGCTCATGACAGGTAATATATCTCTGTTAAACAACATACAACCATACAACAGAGGATATGTTATTTTTGCAGGGGACAAAGGAGGTAAGATTACAAAGAAAGGTACAGTGACAAATGGTGTATTAAGCTTTGAATATGTCAATTTTATAGAGGAACTAAAAATAATTTGCTTAGTGTCTCTCAAATTTATGACAAAAAGTACTCAACATATTTCACTGATAAAGAATGTTTTATATTAAAACGTGGCTTTGTAATTCCCGATGAATGGATTTTATTGAGAACTTCGAGAGATAAAGACACGTATTTACTTGAAATGAATGGTTCACATTCATTTGTAACTGCGTCATGTTTGTTATCTAAAGCCTCGGAAAGCGACACATTGTTATGGCATCGTCGTCTTGGTCATGTGAATGTTAAAACAATGAACAAACTGGTTTGAGAAAATCATGTTGTTGGCCTACCTTTGAAAGAATTTCAACTTATAGAGCATTGTCTGTCATGTTCTAAAGGCAAACAACATAAACTTCCTCATAAACCAATTGCTCATACTCAAATTGACTCTATTCTTCAATTACTACACATGGATTTATTTGGTCCTGTAAATTTGAGTTTGGGACGTCATGCATATTGTTTGGTTATTACTGATGACTTTTCTAAATTTTCATGGGTTTTCTTTTTAGCAACCAAAGATGAGACACCTCATTTGCTAATGAAATTCATGACACTTGTGGAAAATCAGACGGACAAAACAATCAAATACATACGCAGTGATAATGGAACCAAATTCTGTAATCGTATCTTGAACGAGTTCTGTAATTCAAGGGATAGCAAGACAATACAGTTCTGCATGAACTCCATAACAAAATGGATTTGCCGAAAGACGAAACAGAACCTTAATTAAAGCAGCTAGAACTATGTTATCAGCAGCCAAGTTACCTTCATTCTTTTAGACTGAAGTTGTTAACAGTGCTTGTTATGTACAGAATCGTGTTTTAATAAATAAACAAAAAAATATGACTCCTTATGAAATTTTTTCAAACATGAACTCATAGTCAAATATTTCAAAACTTTTGGATGCTGTTGTACTTTGTTAAACATATCTGATAATAAATCAAAATTTGATGAAAAAGCTGATGATTGTTACTTTATTGGTTATGCAGCCAACAAAGTAGCATATCGGGTTTATAATAAAAGAACTAAACAAATAATTGAGTCATTTGATATTTATTGGCATGAATCTAACAAAACAGATGCAAGTTCTACACCTTCATGGCTTTATGATTATGCTTCTTTATTTGAAACATTTATCGAAAATCTGTTGTTTCTACAGCTGATCCACCTTTAACATCCTCAATTCAAGATATCTTTGCTGATAATATTGGATCTACGTCTTCTCAAGCTAAAGGAATATCTTCAGATATACCTTTCTCTTTAGGTTTTGCAGCTATTCCAACTTCTGTTTCTGAAATGGATTTACCTCATGATGATCCAGTTATTGAACAAGCACCACAAGTTTCAGATCAGAGTTCCTCTTCTACTCAAGTTGATCCAATTGATACAATCCAAGTACCATTTGAAGATCTTTCTGTCAACAATGATATTCAAGATGAAGATATTGTATCAACCTGAAGGAGGGAGCACTACTGATGAACCAGTTGGACATATGTCTAACTTAGATGAAGTTATCTCTGAAGATGCTATTCCATAGTTGAGAATTCATAGAAACCATCCACAGATGCTATCATTGGTCCATTATCACAAGGCGTCAGAATTCAGAGTCAATCAGGAGCTATAAACACATGTTTATATACATGTTTTCTATCTCAAATAGTGTCGAAAAATCTTAAAATGGCAAAAAAGAAAACAGTTGGGTAGAGGCCATGCAGGATGAACTGATACAATTCAAAAAGCTGAATGTTTGGCATTTGTGTGAATTACCAAAGGGTAAGTTGCCAATTGGAACAAAATGGATTTTGAAAAACAAGACGGATGAAAAAGATGTGATTGTCCGCAACAAGGCCAGACTTGTTATACAAGGATTCTTTCAAATTAAAGGGCTTGATTATGAAGAAGTGTACGCTCCTGTTGCAAGATTAGAAGCTATACGAATTTTTCTGGCATATTCTTCATTCAAAAACTTCAAAGTTTATCAAATGGATGTCAAAACTACGTTCTTGTACAGCGAAATGAAGGAAGAAACCTATGTCTGTCAACCACCAGGATTTGAAGATCCAGATCATCCTGGCTATGTTTACAAGTTAGACAAAGCATTTTATGGTTTACATCAAGCTCCTCGAGCTTGGTATGCTACTCTCACTGAAAATTTTCTTGCAAATGGATATATACGAGGTGCAATTGATCAAACTTTATTCATACGAAAGACTAGTGATGATCTGATTCTAGTTCAAGTTTATGTTGTTGATATTATCTTTGGATCTACCACTGATGATTTGTTCAAAGAATTCGAAGCAGTCATGAAGAAGAAATTTGAGATGAGTACTCTTGGAGAAATGACGTTTTTCTTGGGAATCCAAGTTAAACAAGATGAAGGGAATACTAATACATCAAGAAAACTATATTCATAGTATCCTGGATAATTACAAACTCCAAGACTCCAAGACAGCTTCTACTCCTATGTCTTCTCATCCTACTTTGACTCCAGATCTTACGGGAGAAGATGTTGATCAGCACATGTATCGATCAATGATCGGATTCCTGATGTATCTTTCTGCAAGCAGACCGAACATCATGTTTCCAGTTTGTCAGTGTGCACGTTATCAAAGTAATCCAAAGGAATCTCACATGAAAGCTGTCAAGAGGATTTTTAAGTATCTTAAGGTTTAACTAACCCTCGGCCTTGGTATCCTAAAAATTCTAATTTCAATTTGTTTGCTTACACTGACAATGATTATGCAGGATGTAACTTGGATAGGAAATCTACTATGGGCGGTTGTCAATTTCTTGGCAATAGGTTGATTACATGGCAGTGCAAGAAACAGCAAACAGTATCTACTTCAACTGCAGAAGCTAAATATGTGGCTGTATCAAGTTGTTGTTCACAAATCGTCTGGATTCAACAAAACTTCTTGATTATGGCGTAAATATTTATGATACTAAAATCTTTTGTGATAATACTGCAGTTTTAAACATTGTGAAGAATCCAATCCAGCATTCAAAGACAAAACACATTGACATCCGCATGCATTTCATTCGTGACTGTTTTGAACGTAAACTTATCCATTTGGAATCAATTTCCACAGATGACAACATTGCTAATTTGTTTACTAAGGCGTTTGATCATTCCAGATTTGACTTTTTAGTTAAATCTTTGGGCATGATTAACTTTGGTTAACACTTATTCTTACATCCTTTTCAAAAATATTTTTCTTTGTTTTGGTAAAATTGTTATTTTCTGTCTAGATAATCGCAATTTTAGGGGGAGAAAATTTGAAAATTAAAAATAAATATTTTGTTCTTAGGGGGAGTAAATAGTTTAAAGAAAGAACAAAAGGATTTTGATTTACAAAATTGAGAAAATTAAATTTTCAAAAGTTTACAGGAAATAATAGAACATTTCTTGATTTTGAATTATTACATCCTAAGGCTTACAAGAAACTGACTTGGATTATATTTGATATGTTGATAGGCTGGACTTTCAAGAATGAAAATCACTATGTTCTGTGAAGTACTGAAAGTAACTATCTATGACTGAAGTGGGTAACTCATCAAGGTTTTGTGGTAACTCTGATTCCATGCTAAAACAGACTGAGAGTTATAGTCTGGTCATACTCAAGCCAGTTACTTTCTGATTAAGTGTCTTTCAGATATTGTATATATATGTAAAAATCAAAATAAAAAAATAGATAAACACATGAAAACAATATTCAAAAGAGAAAAACAAACAAAATGAGCAAAAAGAAGCCAAAAGGCCATATAGGAATAAAAGATGCCAATGAGCATATAAATAAAGGATATGTCAAAGACGTACATACTATATGATAAATATTTTTCTTTTTGAGAATATGTTCTGACACAGGAGGCAAAATCAAAAGATGGGACATGTAAGTCTGACTTGGGATGTAATTCCTAAACGTCTTGCGAGGGGAAAACATTAGTCAGACTGGCTGTTAAATAAGTCCTAAAACTTGTTAATATTCTGTGTTCAGAAATGTTTCTCAGGCTAGTTATGCTTATAATAGATATTATATTAGAAAATTCTTTCTAAAAAGGCTGATCAGAAGTGAAAGGTTTAAGTCAAATTGAGGTGACTTGAAATCTCAAAAGTGTCTTGAAGTTGGATAAGGTTCTATAGGATTTTTGATTGCGGGACACACTGAAGACATATAATTTAATCAAAACATGATAAAATCACATCTTATGTGTCTAAGTAAACTTGAAGTCTAAGTTTAAATTAGACACAATATATTGACAATCAACATAACCAGTTCTATTTATAATAAAGCTGGATGATGGTAATGATCGATTTCTAAGAAATATGATCTTGTACTTGAAAAATTATCAAAATAAGTAAGTAAATAATTAGTCAATATTGTTTGTTTACATATGTTTTTCTACTTGTTTTATTTCTATATCTTTTTCAAAATTAAGGGTGTTAGAATAAATGTAAACACTTAGTTAAACATAGTTTTCTCATAACATATCAAAAGGCTCAATAAGATCATTAAAATTCAATAAAAGTTAAAAAGTTAAAAATAATATAAAAAAAAATCAATTTTCAAAGAAAAAAGAACTTTTAGCGTGAAAGGTTCACATTATGCGAAAAGTTCATCATGCGAGAAGTCAGAGTCCTATATAAAGCAAAGTGTGCGAAAAGTCAAGTATTCGCACAACTGTACTCTGAAATTTTCACTCTCAAATTCTAAGTGTTGAAACTCTATCCAACTAGAAAACTTGGTTCATTGTGGTCGCCCATTGATTCCTAATTACTTATTAAGGTATATAGTCGCTAATGACTTCAATTTGAATGTGTTTAAAATCTGTCCGAAACTTAAAATACTTAAACCACTTAAAATTGAACAAATTAATTACAATAAACCTTAATAATGACTTAATCGACACCTATGAAACATGTTTTAATGGCTGAAACACCTTGAAATTGACAGATTGATAATTTTAAGTGCAACAGAATTTTCGCATGCGAAAAGTACTCTGCACATGAATAGACAAAAAAACTTTACTTGTTGTGCGAGAAGTTGTCCTCTGGTCAAATTTAAATTCAAGCGATAACTTGACTTGTCGCATGAGACTTGGCTTTTAGTTTTCGTGCGAGAACTTGGAGTTTTCGGGCGAGAGGTTCAAAATTCCAAATTTTTTTTCTAAGTGTTGATTTCTCTTTTCTAATTCTGAAATTTTCTTGTGTACTGATACTAAAGCTTAATGTTTCAGATGGCAAGGCCTATGGTTTTTAGCAAGAACCATAATGCGATTGCATACCTCGGTGATGTTTCTGAAGACAAAGCGTTATACTGATCACTTATTGAAGGACTCAAGATATCCCGTATGCTATATCTGCCAATCCTACTATCTATACTGATATCATAGACCAAATCTGGCACTCGACTGCCAATGAGATAGAAGAGGATGGAGAACCCTGTATTACTGCCACTGTCAAGAGAAAGAGGGTTGGTGATTACCGCTGAGGTAATTAACATGGTATTATTACTTGAAGATGTGCCTAATGCACCAGTAAAGATTGATGATGATGCTGTGAAGGATTGTTTAGTACGTATGGGTTACAGTCACCGTTACCCATCGTTGGAGAAGAAGTACCTTCCACCTTTCTGGAAGTACTTGTTTCATGTGGTGATCCATTGCCTTAGCAATCTCAAAACAGGCATGGATAGTTTGAGCACTATGTTTGGATCCTTGCTTATATCACTTGCTGATGATCTTCCTTATAACATATCCAAAGCCATTTTTTCAGAGATAAAGAAGAATGTGATTGCTGCGGTGGGGAAGAAGTTTATTATGTACCCTAGGTTTATTCAGATGATAGTGAATGCTGCTCACCCTAAGCTAGCAATGTCTGATTCATCCAAGTATGTGGTTATAACTATGAAGAAAGACATATTCACCTATCTTATGGGTGCACGAGGGAATGCTTGGGATGGTTCTCATTTTGCTAAGTTGGGAAGATTTGTAGATGCTTTTCAAGTAGAAGATCGACTCCAAGAGACAAAGGCTCCTCATGTTCATAGAGATGTTACACCTGGTACATCTACATCTACTACACAAGCTGCTAAAACTGATATTGTTTGTCCATCCATGAGTATTGCACCAGAAGCACCTGAGAGTTCTCAGGGTGCTACTAGATCAGACATGGATGAGGTGAACACCTAGTTCACTGATAGTGAGGGTGAGACTGACAGCGATTAGATTGGGAACGTACCATACATATTACAGGAACATCCCAGAGTGCGCGAAACACCTGCCAAACACCATGCTGAGGAGTGTGATTCCGATTTTGTTCCTGAAGAGTCTCCCGTGTCTAGGGGAGAAGAAAGAGAATGGCACGGAGAATAGGAGAAAGTCCTCGTGGTAGGGGTAGACGACGTGGCGTGTTAAGGAAACGTCGGACCCCAGTGACCACTGAGCTGATTGTAGAAGAGGTTACTGTTACTGAGACTCCTGTCATAGTGAGTGAGGCAACACCTACTATAACATCATCTAAGTTGCCCACTTCTACTGCTGATGTTATGAGGACACCTCTGAGAAAACAAGTGGAGGATGAGATGATTGGTACAGATGACTTTATAAACACACCCTCGAGCAGAACTTGAAGTTGGAGAGAGTACAGAATATGGAGAGAGAAATGTTTGAGAAAACATAAGTGATTGATGATTTACAAAGGCAGTTAACAGAAAGAGATGAACGCATCAAGAATCTCGAACATCAGCAAACTTTTATATTCAGCTATGTTCAGATCCTAGAGCAGAACTTGAAGAATTTCACTTCAAGTGGGTCATTTCAACAAGGACCACTGAAGTTGGAAAGAGTAGTGGACAGCAACCTGCTGGTCCCGAACCTACTGTAGATCCGATAGTGTCTACAGAGCCTCCTGTGATCCTGCTGGTCAGGAAAGCACAACAGAGACTGTTGAAGTTGGTCAAGAGTCATATTCTACTAATGTTCATATGACTACTGAGGACCAACCTGTAGTTTTTACTGGATAGGCGTTTGTTGAGCCTGAACACATGATGCCTATTCCAAACTGCAGGACCGTTAAAGGGTACTTAAGCTTGCTCTTAGTTAACACACTTAGGATGATCTTAAGATCACTTAACAATTCAAATAGGGAACTGTGAACCTTTACTGAAGATACAAGATAAACACAAGTAAAACAAGAACAAGAGCACAAGATACAGTTTTCAAGGAAGTTGTATATTGCTTCTCTAGTTCTATTACAAGTGTTGTACAAGTATGTTTTAAATACAAGAACCGAAGACTATTTATACTACATCCTACAACCGTTAATATGCAAAAAGACAGTTGGAAGTGACTAATCTAGACAACAAGATCAGCCTAAAGTCAAAAGGCAGATTGTTTTTTGACTAGTGACTATAACAAGCCATAGCTGACTGACTTTCCTATTACAAAAGGCCAAGAAGAAACAAAAACAGAAACTTACAGCCGAAGACCTTATCTACTTTATCATAAAGTATGGAAGCTTCACCAACTAGTGATAGCAGGTGATCTACCAGAGCATGCAGTGGAAAGTAGGTTGCTTTATGATAAAGTTGATGGAAAAGGTATCTTTTCTCTTTCTTCAGAGGAAAATCAGTCTTGTCTTTAAACAGCTTCGGAAGACTTTGTCTTGAGAGCTTCGAAGACTTCATCTTTTACCTTCGGAAGAGTTAGTCTTTGGCTTCGGAAGACTTTCTACTTAGAATATTTTCCAAGTTCAGTGTAAAGCTTTCGCAACAGTTTCTTCTGAACTTTGGCTTCGGAAGATTTTACACTTAGCATTTTTCTTGAGTGTGTAAAACTTCCGAAGCTAGTTCACTTTGTTCCGAAGTGCATGTTGGAAGACTTGGTTGTTTTGGTATCTTTTGGTTGCATCAGCCTCTTAACTTCAGAGGTTCCTACAAACTCCCCCTAGGCTGATGCTACCAAACAGAGAGGTTCTTTAGACTGGGATAGTCCACATGAGGATTTTCAGAATTCCTTTCTTCATCAGTAGATCTGGATTCTTCAGACTCATGAAGTACCTTCTCATGTCATAGAGATCATGCAGAGGGAGTTCAAGCATGTCACTTGTGAAGTAGACATGTTGTTCTCCCTGATCTCTAGTGACATACCATCTGTCTGGATCTTCAGCAAAAGTCCAGGACAGAATTTGTCTTCCAACAGAGAGAGGCTCTACTATGATAGGAGTTGGTTGAGAGTCCTCTTCATGCACTTCCTCAGGATGTTCTGACTCATCCTGAGGTTGGGAGGAGGATGCCTTTCTTCTTTTCTTCTTTGAAGATGATCTTCTTTGGCCATCCTTTTTCTCCTCCCTGATGATTTTAACTGAGAGGGTTGGTCTTCAGTACCAAGTTCTTCAGTGGATTCCCTCTCAGTTGGGATCTCCTCTCTCCCAGTTTCAGAAGGAGAGGGAGGAGAACCCTGCTGTGGGTTAGAAGATGAAGTTGGCTGTTGTGCAGCTTCAGGTGCAGGTGGTGTTGTCTCTGTAGGTTCAACCTTTACCTCAACTTCAGGTTGAGCTTGACTTGATGATGAATGAAGGTCCACAAGCTCTCCCCTTTTTATCTTCTGCGTGATCACCCTTATGTGCTCATCCATTGTGGATATAGACATGGGACCAAGCCTCCTTCCGAAGAACCCATACAGCTTCAAAAAGCTCATCATCCTCTGCCTATCTGCAGACTTTTTCTGACTTTTCTGGATGATGGCTCTTGATTTTGCAGCTTCTTCCCTTTGCCTCTTCCTTGCAGCTTGCCTTTCTTTTTTGGCTTGCTCTTCTAGCTGCTTATTATATTCAAATAATATATAATCATAAGGCAAGGGAAGGAGTGTAGGTGCCTGATAGAGACCTGTGGCACTCAGGTAGTTGATCATTTTTAATCTTTCTTCTTCATCAACTACCTGAGGTTGTTCAGCAGCCACAGTCTCTGACTCAGGACTTTCTTGAACTGGGGAGAGGACAGGAATGTTCTTGTAAAGCCTTTTTCTCCTCATTTCTTCCTTGTGTTTGAGGGTCAAGGCTGCATCCTCTGCTTCCTTCCTCTCCTTTGACAATTCAATGTCAGCCAGTTCATTTAACTCCTCTAAGGGAGAGAGATGAGTTCATCTATGTTGTAGTTCCTGGTCCCCAGATAGTTGAGCCTGGCTGCCCTTAATTCATCTTCTTGAGTGTTTGGTACAGGGGCAGCCAGAATTGCAGCTTGCATGAATCCTGGGGAACCACTTGAACTCTCTCCCCTCAGCTTCCTCTTCCTCTCTCTCTTTTCTTCTTCAATCTCTTCAGGAGTCATCTTCCTTTTGCCTTTGTCAATTGCAGATCTTGATGACTCAGTTGAGGAGAGCTTTGGCCTTCATTGCTTGATTCAGCAGTCAAGCTCTGGCCAGAGAGAGGTTGTGAAGCACCATCACCAGCTGGTGCCTCACTGGGGTATGGGGTGCTGGAGGAGATCTTGTCTCAAGGTTCACAGTCTCAGCCTCTGGGCCTTCAGTCAAGGCTTTCCCTTGAAGCTAATCTTGGGGTCTACCTCAACATCCAGTTGACCAAAGGCTTCAACTGCTAGCCTCTGTCTATATAATGCAGTTCTCCTTTTGAATTCTGCCAGCACCCAGTCTTGAATTTGATTGGCTAATCTGACAGCTTGTCTGTTATTGCTTGGGTTGACAAGTGCCAGATCTACCAAGTTTATACTCTCATAGAAACTCAGGGTGGAGATGTTGAGAATTTCTTGTTGACCCTGAGCTCTAGAGATCACAAGAGCTTTCCTATCATTGTCATACCCCAACCCCAGATTGGGTTCTCAGATGGGGCAGACATTGCTCTTGGTACTCCCTCCTCAAACAGTTGTTGAATGAGCAGTTCCAGATCACTGTCTAGAGGAGGTTGCTGAGCATGGACAACTGCAAGATAGGATGGTGAGTCCTGTATGTCCATACTTGAGGAAGAACTCCCAGGTTCTGTGGCTGTCAGAACTTCCTCCCCCTTTTTGGTAGCATCACCCTCATGCATAGGTGAGCTGGGGAAGTGATCCATAACATCCACAGGTTCTTGTGGACCTGGATGAGTTTGTCCTATAGGTCTCTCAGCTAACTGGCCCTTGAGATCGGTGAGACCCTCCTTTGCAAGATAGTCACCTGTGATTCAAGGTGAGCTATCTGTGAAACCAGTTGGGTGCAGATGTCTTCGAGTTGGTGCACCCTGAGTTTCAGACTCCCCTCATCTTCAGTTGAAGAATCATTGGGGGATGAAGGAGGTGAACCGAGGTCTGCTCCTTCACCACCAGCATGGGGTTCTTGGCTGCTGGATTTCCCCTGCCCAATGACAGTGTCAAGAGGCTGGGTTGCCGTGGTTGAGGTCTTAAAGATGTAATCACTGGCAACAGTGAGAGCCTCTTCCACATGGATCTCCTGGACAATCACAGGAAGATCCACCTCAGTTTGGGGTGTCTGATGTGGGCTAGACATGGGTGAAGCAGGAGTACTCATCTCCCCTTGAGTGTGGGTAGAGAGGGGAGAGTCATGATACTCACTGAAACCCAAATCTTCATCAGAGTAGAAGTCAAGGCTGGGTATGGGGCGGTTGAGATCAAGAGGCTGGGGATGGTAGCTTTCCCCTGAAGGTTGATCACTAGAGTGTTGAGACTCAGAGTGATGGCTTAAGGCTGTTTGTGGAGTTGTGAGCTCATCAGGCTGAGCATGAGGAACCTCAGCACTGATTGTTTGAAAGATGGGAGTGGTCTGCTCCTCAGGGGAAGTGGGAGCTCGAGATTCCACTTCCTCCTGTATGGGTTGTGATATGGGGGCCTGCACATGCTCAGTAGCAAGTGCAGGGGTTCGCTTGGATTTTCTTTGGTAGGTGAATTTGATGGTGGGTTGTATTTGAGGTGGGTGAGAAGTAGAGGGTGTTGGTTCATCACTAGCTGGGGCTAGTAGGATGTCACCCTGAGCAATGAGCTCAAACATTTTCGGGACAAGGGCTGTTTCTACCCCTGAGAACCCAACAGTTGGCTTTTTCAATATCTTGAAAATGTTCGGGCCTCATATGTGCAAGTTTAAGAACATTACCTGTTCCCCTCAACTGTGGTCCCAATTCACAGTTGAGAATGTGTTGAACATACCGGGGAACATGTAATATTCTAAGGAATCCAAATTCGCTAGTAAATTTGTAAATACAAACTGAGAGTACCTGAATTTGACCCCTTGAACCATCCCATGGACAATGAAGGAGAGGTCTTCTGGAATCTGGTCCCATCCTCCATGTTTGTTGGATAGGCTATGTATGACGACATGGAGGAGGTATTTCCATTGGAATGAGACCTTCCCCTTCCTGAAGGTAGCCCATTTGCGCAAAGGATTGGTTGACAGCAGCTTTTGGAAAGGACAGCTCACCTGCTTCATCATCCAGCTGCAAATGGGTGTTTATAATGGCTGGAGTGATGAAAACCATCCTCCCCTGCACTGTGGCAGACAGTGCCTTCTCCCCGTCCATGGTGACCTCTTGACAGGTCCGCCAGAACTCAAGCAACTGATCCTCATAGAGAGGAGGATCGATTGTAAGGGAGGTGAAGTAGTGAGACAAAGAAAGATACCTACACACGTCTGAGAAGCTTGGATCCTTCTCAGAGTTTAACAGAGCAACTTGATTGTGTTGCCTGTGTAGGTGCATGGTGAAATCAGGGTCGTTACGACGATCAAGATTGGCCATTTGAAGAAGCTTTGTAGTGAAGGAAAGAAGAAGAAGATGAAATTTTGGGGGTAATTTTAGGTTAAGGAACAATGAGAGAAGTGAGATGAAATAGAACCGTTTGGAAAGATATACTCTGGATTTGAGACAAAGTTATGACAAAAAGATAAACTTTGAAATCCGCAAGTGGGTCCTACTTCTGAAAAAGGCGCCCAAAAAGTTAGTTTTCTTGGAAGTAGAAAAAGCTTCCGAAGGCAATTTTGGTTTCGAAAGCTTTGCAATCAAAGCTTCCGAAAGCAATTTTGCTTCGGAAGATACTTCAAAGAGTTTTGAAAATTTTGGCTTCGGAAGAAATAAATGAGTCTTCCGAGACTAAATTGCTTTCGGAAGAAATTTGTTCCTAAAATGCATTTAAGTACTTATACCAAAATTTAAGCTTCGGAAGATACTTCAAGAATTTCTTCCGAAGGTAAATCTCAGATAAGCTGTTTAAACGATTTAGACATGAATTTCTTCCGAAGGCAACTTTTGCTTCTTCCGAAGGTAAATTTTCATCATTCTAAGAGATATCATTTTAAAAATTCGTTTTTCTTCCAAAGAGAACTGGGCTTATGAAGTGATCTCATAGACAACCTAGGACACACAGTTTTAAGAAATAATATTGATTAAGTTATTAAGAAAAATCTACTCAAAGTTAATCATCCCAATAGCTGATACAAGATATTTAAATCTCTGTTCATCAAACGCTTTTGTGAACAGATCGGCATATTGTTCATTTGTGTTAACTTTGATTAGTTTTATCAATCCCTTTTCAAAATTATCCCTAATCAGATGATACCTGATGTTGATGTGTTTGGTCCTTGAGTGCTGCACAGGATTCTCTGTAATAGAGATGGCACTGTTGTTGTCTATGTGGATGGGAGTCTCTTTGAAATTGAACCCATAGTCTAGCATCTGATTCTGAATCCAAAGCACTTGAGCACAGCAGCTGGCAGCACGATGTATTCAGCTTCAGCAGTTGATGCAGACACACAGGATTGCTTCTTGCATTGCCAAGAGACTATCCTTCCACCCAGGAACTGACACCCCCAGATGTGGACTTTGCAGTCATGTTGCAGCCACCATAATCACTATCTGTATAAGCATACAGATTGAAGTCTGAATTCTTTGGATACCAAAGGCCTAGATTTGGAGCACCTTTGAGATATCTAAGGATCCTTTTGACAGTGATTAGGTGTGACATCTTGGGGTTGGCTTGATATCTTGCACATATGCATGTGGCAAACATGATATCAGGCCTGCTAGCAGTAAGATACATAAGTGACCCAATCATAGCCCTGTAGAGATGTTCATCAACACACTCCCCCTCAAGATCAGGACCAAGGGAGTGGTTTCTGGCTATGGGTGTCTTTGCAACCTTACAGTCAGTCATCTTGAATCTTGTAAGTATGTCCTGTACATACTTTGACTGACTGATGAAGATGCCATCTTCAACCTGCTTCACTTGAATTCCTAGAAAGAAATTGAGTTCCCCCATGGCACTCATTTCAAATCTATTCTTCATCAGCATCTCAAAGTCTTTGCAGAGCTTTGGATTAGTTGAACCAAAGATGATGTCATCCACATATATCTGAACTAGCAATGTGTCATTTCCTGTTTCTTTGATGAAGAGAGTCCCATCAATAGTACCTCTTTTGTATCCATGTTGACAGAGGTATGTTGATAGTGTCTCATACCACTTTCTTGGAGCTTGATGCAGTCCATAAAGGGCTTTATCAAGCTTGCAGACATAATCAGGATGATCTGGGTCTGCAAAGCCAGGTGGTTGTTTAATATAAACTTCTTCATCAATCACCCCATAGAGAAAAGCACACTTCACATCAAGCTGGTAGACCTTGAAATCCTTGGATGCAGCATAAGCCAGAAATATTCTTACAGCTTCAAGTCTTGCAACTGGAGCAAAGACATCAGTGTAATCAATTCCTTCTTCTTGAGTGTATCCTTGGACAACCAGTCTAGCCTTGTTCTTGATGATGATCCCTCTATCATCTTTCTTGTTCCTGAATACCCATTTGGTTCCTATGACACTCTTCCCTTGAGGAAGAGGACATAAGTTCCAAACCTTCTGTCTTCTGATTTGAAGCAGCTCATCTTGCATAGCTTCAATCCAGCTTCCATCCTTCAAAGCCTCATCAACCTTCTTCGGCTCTATCTGGGATAAGAAACAAGAATGTAGACAAACATGGCTGTCATGAGCTTGTCCTCTTGTTCTTACCCCTGAGTCAACATTTCCAATGATGTTTATGGAGGGATGTGACTTGTGGATCCGAATTTGAGGGATCACAGCAAGTTGGTTAGACAGATTTAAATTTGAGAAATTCTGATCTGGCAATGAGGTGTCTCCCACCACATCAGCACACTTATCAAGAGAGACTTGATCCAATGAGTGTGTGACATCATTCATGTTGTCTTCAATGGAGTGGTTTCAGCATCAAGAAATTCTTGATCACTGTCACCACCTCCAGTTCCTCCTCCTGCATTTGAAGTTCATTCTCCTGAATTCTGAGCCTCTGAGCTGGAATTTGAAGGCAATTCATTTGAATCAGTAGTATTAGCATGCTAGTGCTGATGGGAGCTTCAATTGCAGGGTTAGTCACCACTAGAGCTGAAGTAGTCTTCTTGTTTGGTCTTCTCAGCTCAAATCTTGGATCAGGATCTTCTGTTGACTTGTTATCTGTAGATTCTGAAACACTCTCACAAAATTTGTTAAAACAGTTGGTAACTAAGTCAAGATCAAACAGCCAATCCGGAACAGAACCTTTTACACAAGGTGTGTGTTCATTGAAAGTCACATTGGCTGACTCCTCAATGATTCTAGTTCTGAGATTGTATACTCTATAAGCCTTAGCTTGAGAAGAATACCCAACAAAGTGTCCATCATCTGATTTCTCAGCAAACTTGGCTATTTGATCTTTGGTATTCAAGATGGTGCAAGGACATCCAAATGTTTTGAGAAAACCAATGAATGGTCTTCTTTTGTGTCACAGTTCATAAGGAGTCTTACCATATGTCTTAACTACCAAAACTCTATTTTGCACATAGCAGGCTGTGTTGACAGCCTCTGCCCAGAAGGTGATGGGCAGTTTAGAGTCAGACAACATGGTTCTTGCAGCTTCAATAAGTGTCTGTTTCTCTCTCAGCAACACCATTTTGCTGAGGAGTCCTGGGAGCACTGTATTGTCTTGAAATACCCTTTTCATCACAAAATGTATCAAGGATTTGGTTTTTGAATTCGGTTCCTTGATCACATCTTATGATTTTGACCTTGTGATCAGATTGATTCTCAATTTTCAGAATGAAATTCTTTAAGATTTCAGGAGTTTCATCCTTAGTTCTAAGGAAAAACACCCAAGAATCTTGTGAAGTCATCTGTGATCACCAAACAGTATGAGGTCCTTCCTAAACTCATTACACTGGTGGGGCCAAAAGATCCATATGTAACAAGTGTAGGGGAGTAGTGATAGAGTTCATTTCCTTTGGCTTGTGAGACACTTTGTGTTGCTTCCCCTTCAGGCATGCAACACAGTGGTCATCACTTGTAAACTCTTTCTTTGGCATTCCAGTTACCAAATCATTCTTAATCAGTTTATTCATGTTCTTAAAGTTTACATGGCACATTTTTTATGCCAAAGGAAAGACTCATCACTATTTGCTTTAGATAGAAAGCAAGAAATTTCTCAGAGGGAGATGTTTCCTGCAAGTCCATCTTGTACATGTTCCCTTTCCTGGGGGCTCTGAGCAAAATATGCTCTTGAGGAATGTCAACCCCGGCTTGAGAACAATGCACTCATGCTCAGTAAAGAGCATGTGATGTTTTTGGTCACAAAATTAGGACACACTCAAAAGATTGTATCCAAGCTCCTTGACAAAGTTTACCTTCTCAATGCTGAGCTTACCATTTGAGACCATGCCCCTACCAGTAATGTAACCTCCTGCATCTCCTCCAAAAGCAACTGGTCCTCCATCAATTCTTTCAAAGTTTTGAAGTAGGGACTCATTGCCTGTCATGTGCCTGGAGCAGCCACTATCAATGATCCACACATTTCTGTTTGCCTTTGGCTGTCCCTGCACAAAAGAGATGATTTAGTTACATTGGAAACCAAGCCTCATTGGTCTTGGGCTTATAAAGTTCAGATGAAGGCAATGAAACAGTAAGTGATCCTATGTTCAGGCTTTGAGGATCATTTGCTGTTGCTGAAGAGGAGCTTTCAGTCTCAAGGTCTTCCTTCATCTTCCACACCACCTTTGGAAGATTGGGCTTGACCTTCACTACTTCGGAAGCTTTTGTAGCTTCGGAAGCTTTGGAGATGGATCCTTCGGAAGATCTTGCTTTCACTGCAGCAAGCTTCAGTGCTTCGGAAGCATTCCTTTCTTCCGAGACCAACTTTTCTTCCGAAGGCAATTTCCTACTTGCCTTCTTCTTCATTTTGGAGCTTCCGAAGGAAACAGATTTTCCTTCCGAAGCTGTTTGTTTCTTCTTTTCTCAGAAGTTTTCTTCTTGATCATGTGGATAGTACTCTTGGGATTGTATTGACAATCCTTAGCCAGATGTGAAGTACTACCACACATAACACAATCAATTCTTTCCTTCTGAGAGTCTTCTTTCCAAAGAAGACTGAGCTTGAACACTTTCCTCTTCTTTCTCCACCTTTTCAGATGATGCAGCAGGCTTCTTAGGGTGAAGCTTGCTCTTTGAAATGGATGGTTCAGGCTGTGTAGCAGTGACACACAGCTGATCAGTCTTCTTGTTGTTGCTGGAGTGAGTTGAAGTAGAACTCTTGGTACTAGAATTCTTGACAGGATCTTCAGCTTTCATCACCTTGAACCCTGCAGAGATAAATACTTGTTTTTGTTTGGGATCAAAGGTGGTCTTGATCTCTTGAGCTTTTCTGGATCTTCTCTTTGCTCTTCTGATCAAGTTCTTTCTCTTGGTTTTGCTCAAACCAGCTTCTTTTTCCTCCTTAGGAGCATGGTGAGCCTTTTTGGATTGACTCTCTTCACTCATCTCAGAGTCATCCCTCACCTTCTCCTCTTCATCCTCTTCATCACTGGGGTCTATGGATGGCAGCTCATCTTGACCAGTTCCACACCTAGGAGATCTGACTGATAGTAGAGTGTGTGGAGGAGCTATCTCACTAGATCCCAGTCCCTGCTTATTCTGATAACACACTTTTGCATGCAGAGATGAGGATATCATGTTCTTGAA
The DNA here is from genome assembly GCA_025506505.1 of Flaveria sonorensis. Taxonomy (NCBI): domain Eukaryota; kingdom Viridiplantae; phylum Streptophyta; class Magnoliopsida; order Asterales; family Asteraceae; genus Flaveria; species Flaveria sonorensis. The sequence continues at coordinate 30,146,193 of CM046433.1, forward strand.
GGTCTCTTCTTCAAGAACACATTTTTCTGCCCTGGCTTTGCTGATCACAAGCTCAGCCTGGCATTCAGTCAACTTGGTAATGAGATCCTTAATTTGAGTCCTGTAGTTTGTCTGCTCATGTTTAAGAGTTGAAACTGTTTTCTCTAGATCTTCTATCTTAAGTTTATAGTCATTTTCAGCTCTTTTAAAATCAGCTTTTAAAATATTTAAAGACTCAATATCAGATCTCATTTCCAAGTTGTAGGACCTGTATCTATTTACTTTAGCAATACATTCAGGAGAGCAAAGATGTTCAAGTACCTTGGCTTCATCATGATCAGCCATGAGTGCTTGGTTTGGAGATGCATCTTCAGCTTGAAAGCTCCAGTCAAAGCCTCCTTCTTCAACAGCAACTGCAGCTTGCTGTCTTGGCTCTCATTCTGGTTCCCTCCTTCAGTGTAGTTTGGCCTGGATGAAGCTTGGCCACCATTTGACTTAGGTGCCTTGCATTCTCTAGCAAAGTGTCCCATCTGGTTACAGTTGTAACACTTGACTTTGCTCTTGTCCAGCCCAAACTTGCCACTGGCAGCATTGCTAGGAAACCTTCTTCCAGTCCTCTTGTAGAACTTCTGGGCTCTGTGAGTGAGAAGAGCCATTTGCTGGACTATCTCCATGTACTCCAGATCATCTGGATGGATACAGTCCAGGTCTTCAAGAGTGAAAAGAAAGTTGCCTGTACTTTCATCAGTGGAGACAAAAGCTTGAGAAGAACTTGTCTTTGGAAGGGACTTCCTTGGATGTAGCTCTCTCTGGGTGTCTCTGGGAAGGTGATGAAAGGACCCTTTTGTGAGTTTTCAGGGTAGCAGATGAGATGATGCTGTGGTTCTCTGCTATCCCTTTCAACCACATGAAGGGCTGAACTCTGGTGAGTGTTGGAGTTACCAGATGAATTTTGCATGTTCATCTCCATCTGGTATCCACTGAGTATCCCATACAACTCAGTGAGAGTAAGGGTCTTGAGGTTTTCAGTCCTCTTAATGACCACACAGTAGTGTGTCCATTGTCTGGAAGAGAGGACATGAACTTCCTTACAATATCCCTGTTCTCAATAGTTACCCCAACATCAGCCAGAGTATCCACAATCTCAACATACCTGAAGTATTGTTGAGTCATGGTCTCACCTGTCTTGAAGGTGAAGTTTTCAAACTGCTGCTTCAGGAGATCCTTCTTGTTCTCCTTGGCTTCATTTGAACCCTCATACATCAGTTTCAGTGCATCCCATAGCTGTTTAGCGGTCTTGCACTTCTTGAAACCTCTGTAGATGGAGTTTGGAAGAGCAGTTTGGAGAGCTGTCATGGCTTTCTGATCAACATCAATTCTTTTCCAGTCTTCATCAAAAAGTCAGCCCCTCCTTTGGTATCATGCCACCACCAGCAGCAGCTGAAGAGGTGCATGGTACATGAGGTCCATTGACAACAGACTCCCACATCCTGGAATCTTGAGACTTGATAAAGCCTTCCATTCTTTGATACCAAGTGTCAAAATCCTCAGGAGTGATCAGTGGGGACTTTGTCATGGTTCCAGTTTCCATATCAGCTTTGGAGATAGCTGCCATTTGAAGAGTTAAGTGATGTGTGTAACTAAGAGGATTTGAAGATGGTGAGATCTTACAATCAAGAGCCTGGAATGCTCTGATACCAAATGCAGGACCGTTAAAGGGTACTTAAGCTTGCACTTAGTTAACACACTTTAGGAGGATCTTAAGATCACTTAACAATTCAAATAGGGAACTGTGAACCTTTACTGAAGATACAAGATAAACACAAGTAAAACAAGAACAAGAGCACAAGATAAAGTTTTCAAGGAAGTTGTATATTGCTTCTCTAGTTCTATTACAAGTGTTGTACAAGTATATTTTAAATACAAGAACCGGAGACTACTTATACTACATCCTACAACCGTCAATATGCAAAAAGACAGTTGGAAGTGACTAATCTAGACAACAAGATCAGCCTAAAGTCAAAAGGCAGATTGCCTTTTGACTAGTGACTATGACAAGCCATAGCTCACTGACTTTCCTATTACAAAAAGCCAAGAAGGAACAAAAACAAAAACTTGCAGGCGAAGACCTTATCTACTTTATCATAAAGTATGGAAGTTTCACCAACTAGTGACAGCAGGTGAACTACCAGAGCATGCAGCGGAAAGTAGGTTGCTTTATGATAAAGTTGATGGAAAAGGTATATTTTCTCTCTCTTTAGAGGAAAATCAGTCTTGTCTTTAAACAGCTTCGGAAGACTTTGTCTTGAGAGCTTCGGAAGACTTCAACTTTTACCTTTGAAAGAGTTGAGTCTTTGGCTTCAGAAGACTTTATACTTAGAATATTTTCCAAGTTCAGTGTAAAGCTTCCGCAACAGTTTCTTCTGAACTTTGGCTTCGGAAGATTTTACACTTAGCATTTTTTTCTTGAGTGTGTAAAACTTTTGAAGCTAGTTCACTTTTGTTCTGAAGTGCATGTTGGAAGACTTGGTTGTTTTGGTATCTTTTGGTTGCATCAGCCTCTTAACTTCAGAGGTTCTTACACAAACCCAGTTGAAGATGAAGATGAAGGGTTGGATTTAATATATTATAATTCGTCTGAGGATGATGATAATGATAATGATGATGGTGATGATGGTAATAAGAGAGATGATTATGATAATGATGATAATGATGATTATGATCAGGGTGGTGACATGGGTTCTGTAGCTCCTGGTAATGCTGGAACATTGGGCACTGACAATGTCTTCGGACCAAGTCCGATGATTCAGTTGGTTACACACCAATAGACCCTAAGACAGAGGCTGGTTATGAGAGAGAGTTTTATACATTCCAGCAAAGTCTGATTGCTGAGGAGACGAAAGAAGAGTTGGTGTGTTTGATGATTTGGAAGAAGGAGTGAATACACTGACATATTTGGAAACAATCTCAAAGACTTGTTTTTTGATATTTTGGTTGAAGAAGGAGAGATAGTGGGGGAGTCAAGCAACACATAGACGACTGACGAGACAGCAGATGTTACAGGCCAAAGTGTTGTGCGTCAAGTCGGTAACCTAACAGTTAATGCTCCTCCTCCACCAACATATATTCACATGCTGAGGCATTCCAAACCTTTCACAAGGTATGAAAAGTCGGAACCTATTATCAGTTGGGCGCACGATCAAGAGAAGAAGATGTATGTTGTGAAGAGAAAGGGCAGAGCCATAGAGTATTTCCAAGACGAGCACGACTTTCATACACTCAGAGCATCAGATTTATATGCTATGGGTCGTGTTCTGTTCTTTTACCCGAGTAATTATAGCAAAGTGAACTGGATAAGAAATATGATTTATAGACAGAGTACAACCAACTTTAAAGACTTTAAGACCTCCAAATCTAAAGTTATTGAAGATAAGACCCGGATGGACCCGAACACGAACAAGCCAATGAAGATAAGGGTTTATAGACATCCAAGATATGATAAGAAGATTCCAATTCATGCTCCGGTGCCAGTTAATAACTTGTCTATGCTAATGGGGTGGAGTGGTGAAAAGGATACTGGTCATGCGGTAATCAAGTGTGAAGACAAAGAGTTTCGTATCATTAACCCTGTGGATCTGCTACAGTTTGGTAAAGAAGATTTGATGAAGTTGTAGGCATGTCCAATTGCAGCTGATGAATCTGTACACTTCATAGCGGCGCAGTTTGGTTGGATGATTACGAAGTCCCTGAATAACAAGATGTATGCATATGGTGGCAGTTATCAGGCTGCAGACGTGGACTTCTGCAGGACCCGGTAAGGGTGCCTAACACAATCAGTTTCAAAATGAGGAGAGACTTGGAACACTTAACAGTTCAAATAGGGAAATGGGTTTGATTATGAGGATACAAAGAACACAAGTAAGTAATGAGATAGAAAAAGCAACAATAACACAGAAATATGGTTTTCAAGAAGTGTTGTATATTGCTCTCAAGTTCTATTACAAGTGTTACAAAGCATCATTTAAACTACAAGAACCTGAGACTCTTTATACTACATCCTACAACCATCAATACTTAGAAGGACAGTTGGAATTGACTAATCTAGACAACAAGATCAATCTAAAGTCAAAAGGCAGATTGCCTTTTGACTAGTGACTATGACATACCATAGCTCACATCCTTTTCTATTACTAAAGGTTTACAGGTACAAAAGTAGGAAGTTACAGACAAAGACATTAATCTATAATTTACAAAAGCATGGACTTTTCACCAACTCATACAAGTTGGTGAGTCTTTAGAGTTGCAGTGGAAAGTGTGTCAGCTTTATGTAAAGTAGATCAGAGAAAGCATGTCTTTCTCTGTCTTCGGAAGAAATCAGTCTTCACAGCTAAAGTGCTTTGGAAGACTTTGTCTCTGAAGTTTTAGAAGACTTCATCTTTGGCTTTGGAAGATTTGGACTTTGGCTTCGGGAGATTTTACACTTCGAGTATTTTCTGATGTAGTGTGTAAAACTTCCGAAGCACTTCTACCTTTGTACATTTAGTGCATGCATGCAGGAAGACCTTTGGTTGTTTTGGCTCCTTTGGTTGCATCAACCTTATAATCTTCTGATATTACCTTACAAACTCCCCCTAGGCTGATGCTACCAAAACGGAGAAGTACTTCAGATGTTGATAGTCCTTATTAGGATCAAGACCAAGCCTCTCTTCATTATCTGGTCAGGATCCTTCAGACTTTCATAGTATCTTTTCATGTTATAGAGATCATGTAGAGGAAGATCAAGCATGTCTTGCCAGAAGTAGACATCTTGAACTCCTTGATCTTTGATGACATACCATCTATCCGGATTGGCAGCAAAACTCCATAACAAGATGGGTCTTCCAATGGCAAGGGGCTCTACTTTAATAGGAGTTGGTTGAGTAGCTTCTTCATGCACTTCCTCAGGATGCTCTGACTCATCCTGAGGTGTGGAGGTGGATGCCTTGGTTTTCTTCTTCTTTGAAACACTTTTTCTGGCCATCCTTTTCATCCTCTTTGAAGTTTTCAACTAAGAGGACTGGTCTTCAGCACCAGATTGTTCTATTGTGTCGCTCTCAATTGGGATCCCTTCTCTCACAGGTTCAGATGGAGAGAGAGGAGAACCCTGCTACGGATCCGAAGATGAAGTTGGCTGAGATGCAGCTCTAGGATCAGGTTGTGTTGCCTCAGGTGTTCCAACCTTCACCTCAACTTCAGATTGAGCTGGACTTAGTGGAGAATGCAAGTCTACAAGCTCTCCCCTTTTAATCTTCTGTTTGATCACTCTTATATGCTCATCCATGGTGAATAGAAACATAGGACCAAGCCTCCTTCCAGAGAATCTGTATAGCTTTAAGAAGCTCATCATCCTTTGTCTATCTTCAGACTTCTTTTGGCTTTTGTGGATGATGGCCCTTGACCTTGCAGCTTCTTCCCTTAGCTTTCTCTTAGCAACTTTTCTTTCTTTTGTGGCTTGTTTCTCCAGCCGTTTGAGATATTCAAACTCTATGTACTCAAAGGATAAGGGAAGAAGTACAGCTACCTGATAGAATCCTGTGGCACTCAGGTAGTTGATCATATTCATTCTTTCAGCTTCCTTATCTACCTGAGTTTGTGCCTGTGCCACAGTCTCTGTCTCAGGACTTTCTTGACTAGGGAGAGGATATGAGCTTGTTTGTAGAGCCTTTTCAGTCTCCTTTCTTCCTTAATCTTGAGGAGCAATACTACATCCTCTACCTCCCTCCTCTCTTTTGATAGCTCAGTGTCAGCCAGCTCATTCAACTCTTCTAAGGGGAGAGATATGAGTTCATTAACATTATAGTTCCTCGTCCCTAGATAGTTTAGCCTAGCTGCCCTCAACTCATCATCTTGAGTGTTTGGCCTGGGAGTAGCTCAGATAGTAGCTTACATAAAGCCTGAGGACCCTCCTGAACTCTCTCCCCTTAGCTTCCTCTTCCTCTCTCTCTTCTCCTCCTCTAACTCCTTGGAGGTCATTTTCCTCTTCCCTTTATCACGCATAGGCCTTGGTGACTCAGGGTGGAGAGAGCTTTGGCCTTTATTGCTTGGTTCAATAGTCAAGCTCTGGCTAGAGAGAGGTTGTGAAGCACCATCACCAACTAGTGCTTTACTGAGGGTACTGGGTGCAGAAGGAGATCCTATCTCAAGGTTCACAGGCTCAACCTCTGGGCCTTCAGTCAAGGTTTTCCCTTTGAAGCTAATCTCGAGGTCCACCTCAACATTCAGTTGACCAAAGAACTCACCTGCTATCCTATATCTATATAATCTTGATCTCATCTTGAACTTTTCTAGCAACCTTTCTTGTATCCAGTCTGCTTGTCTTATAGCTTATCTGTTTTGGCTTGGGTTGACAAGTGGAAGATCAACCAGATTTATGCACTCATAGAAACTCAAGTTTGAAAAGTTGAAAGTTTCTTGTTGACCCTGAGTTCTAGAGATGATGAGAGCTCTTTTTTCTATGTCATACCTCCATCCTATGATTGGGTTCTCAAAGTGGGGAGATGGGGTAGACATGGCTTTAGGTAACCCTCCTCAAATAGAATTTGAATGAGAGATTCTACATCCATGTAGACTTGAGGAGGTTGTTGAGTATGGACTATTGCAAGAAAGGGTGTGAATCCTTTATGTCCATATTCTGAGAGGAACTCCCAGGTTCTATGACTATTTGGACTTTCTCCCCCTTTTTGGTAGCATCACCTTCTTGCATAAGTGAGCTGGGGGATGAGTCTGTCAAATTCATAGGTTCTTGTGGACCTGGTTGAGTTCGTCTTGGTGGTCTCTCAGCTAGTTGGCCCTTGAGATCGGTGATCTCAAGTTGCTGGTCATTAACCCTCTTTTGTAAGATACTCACCTGAGATTCTAGGTGACTAATCTTAGAGACTAAATAGGTGCAAGTTTTAGTCAGTGTGTCCACCTTTAGTTTCAGACTCCCCTCATCTTCATCAGAAGAATCATGAGGGGATGAGAGAATTGGACCAAGATCCTCCTCCTCATCACCAGCTTATTGTTCTTGGCTGCTGGATTTCCCCTGTCTTATGACAGCTTCAAGAGAAATTTCAAAAAGTCTGGTTGCCATAGTTGAGGTCTTAAAGATGTAATCACTTACTAAAGTGAGAGCCTCTTCCATATGGATCTCCTGAACATAATTCATGGAGATACACCTCAGTGATAGGTAAATGATATGGGATAGACCTGGGTGAGACAGGAGTACTCATATCTCCTTGAGTAGGTGTGGAGAAGAGAGACTCATGGTACTCGCTGAATGCAATGTCTTCATCATCATAGAAGTCAAGGCTGGGAATTGGTTGGTTTAGATCCAGTGGCTGGGGATGGTAACTTTCCCCGGAAGGTTGTTCACTAGAGTGTGGAGACTCTGAGTGAAGGCTTAAGGCTGTTTAGGGTATGAGCTCATCAAGCTGAGCATGAGGAACCTCAGCACTGATCATATGAGAGATGGGAGTGGTTTGCTCCTCAGGGGAAGTAGGAGCTCGAGTGTCCACTTCCTCCTATAAGGTTGGTGATATGGGGGCCTGCACAAGTTGAATAGCATGTGCAGGGGTTCGCTTGGTTTTTCTCTGGTAGGTGATGGTTATTGTGGGCTGTATGCGTGGTTGAGATATAGAAGGCGTGGGTTCAACACTAGCTGGTGCTGCTAGGTTGCCACCTTGAGCAATGAGCTCAAACATTTTTGCGGCAAGGGCTGTTTCGACCCCAGAGAAGCCAACAGTTGGCTTCCTCATTATTTTGAAGATGTCGGGCTTTATTTGTCCCAAAGTTAATCATCCAAATAGCTGATACAAGATATTTGAATCTCTCTTCATCAAAAACTTTAGTGAACAGATCAGCATATTATTCATTTGTGTTAACTTTGACTAGTTTGATTAATCCCTTCTCAAAATCATCTCTAATCAAATGATACCTGATGTTGATGTGTTTGGTCCTTGAGTGTTGCACAGGATTCTCTATAATGGAGATAGCACTTTTGTTGTCTATATGGATGGGAGTCTCTTTAAAGTTGAATCCATAGTCCAGCATCTGATTTTGAATCCAAAGCACTTGAACAGAGCAACTTGCAGCAGCAATGTATTCAGCCTCAGCAGTTGATGCAGAGACACACGATTGTTTCTTGCATTACCATGAGACAATCCTTCCACCAAGGAATTGACATCCCCCAGATGTAGACTTTGCAGTCATGTTGCAACCTCCATAGTCAGTATCTGTATAAGCATACAGATTGAAGTCAGAACTCTTTGGATACCAAAGGCCAAGCTTAGGAGCACCTTTGAGATATCTAAGAATCCTTTTGACAGCAACCAGGTGTGACATCTTGGGGTAGGCATGATATCTTGCACAGATGCATGTGGCAAACATGATATCAGGCCTGCTGGCTGTTAGGTACATAAGAGACCCAATCATAGCCCTGTAAAGATGTTCATCCACACACTCCCCCTCAAGATCAGGTCCTAGGGAGTGGTTTTTGGCTATAGGTGTCTTAGAAACCTTTCATTTAGTCATGTTGAATCTTGTAAGTATGTCTTGTACATACTTTGACTGACTTATGAAGATACCATTGTCAACTTGCTTCACTTGAATTCCCAGAAAGAAATTTAGTTCCCCCATGGCACTCATTTCAAATCTATTCTTCATCAGCCTCTCAAAGTCTTTGCAGAGATTTGGATTAGTTGACCTGAAGATAATGTCATCCACATATACTTGAACCAAAATTAAGTCATTCCCTGTCCCTTTGATGAAGAGAGTTCCATCTATAGTACCCCTCTTGTAACCATGTTGACAGAGATACTGAGATAGTGTTTCATACCACTTCCTTGGAGCTTGGTGTAGCCCATAAAGAGCTTTATCAAGCTTGCAGACATAATCACGATGATCTGGGTCTGCAAAGCCAGGTGGTTGTTTGACATACACCTCTTCATCAATCACCCCATACAAAAGAAGCACACTTGAAATCAAGTTCGTAGACCTTTAAATCCTTGGATGCAGCAAAAGCTAGGAATATTCTTACAGCTTCAAGTCTTGCCATAGGAGAAAAAACATCTGTAATTAATTCCCTCTTCTTGTGTGTACCCTTGAACAACAAGTCTTGCCTTGTTCTTGATGACAAGTCATCCATCATTCTTCTTGTTCCTAAAAACCCACTTGGTTCCTATGACAGTCTTCCCTTGAGGAAGAGGACATAGGTTCCAAACCTTTTGTCTTTTGAATTGAAGCAGCTCCTCTTGCATTGCTTCAACCCAGCTTTCATCTTTCAAAGCCTCATCAACTTTCTTTGGCTCTACTTGGGATAAGAAGCAAGAATATAGACAAACATTTTTGTCATGGGTCTATCCTCTTGTTCTCACCCATGTATCAACATTTCCAATGATGTTTGTGATGGGGTGTGACTTGTGGATCCTGAGTTGAGGGATCACAGCAAGTTGATTTGATAGATCTAGATTAGAGAAATTCAGATCTGGCAATGGAGTGTCACCCACCACATCAGCACACTTATCAATTGAGACTTGATCCAATGAGTGTATGACATCATTTATGTTGTCTTTTATGGAGTGGTTATCAGCATCAAGAAATTCTTGATCACTATCACCACCTCCATTTCCTCTTACATTTGAAGCTCCATCTCCTGAGTTTTAAGCCTCTGAGCTGGAATTTGAAGGCATCTCAGATGTATCAGCTGAATTTCTCATGTTTATGCTGATAGGATCTTCATTTGCAGGGTTAGTCACCAAACGAGCTGAAGTAGTAATTTTGCTTGGTCTTCTCAGCTCAAATCTTGGATCAGGATCTCCTGTTGATATGTTATCTGTAGATCCTGAAACATTCTCACAAGACTTGTTAAAAGAGTTAGTAACTAAGTCAAGATCAAATAACCAATCCAGACCAGAACCTTTTACACTAGGGGTGTAGTCATTGAAGGTCACATTGGCTGACTCCTCAACTACTCTAGTTCTAAGATTGTATACTCTATAAGCCTTAGCTTGGGAAGAGTATCCAATAAAGTGTACATCATCTGACTTTTCATCAAATTTGGCTACTTGATCTTTGGTATTCAAGATGGTGCAAGGACATCCAAATGACCTGAGGAAACCAATAAAAGGTCTCCTTTTGTGCCACAGCTCATAAGGAGTCTTACCATGAGTCTTAACCACTAAAACTCTGTTCTGTACATAGCAGGTTGTGTCAACTGCCTCTGCCCAGAAGGTGATGGGCAGTTTAGAGTCAGACAATATGGTTCTTACAGCTTCAATAAGTGTCCTGTTTCTCCTCTCAGCAACACCATTTTGCTAAGGAGTCCTAGGAGCACTATATTGTTTTGTAATACCATTTCATCACAAAATGTATCAAGGATTTGGTTCTTAAATTCTATTCCTTGATCACATCTTATGGTCTTGACCTTGTGATCAGATTGATTCTCAATTTTCAGAATGAAGTTCTTCAAGATCTCAGGAGTCTCATCCTTAGTTCTAAAGAAAAAGACCCAAGTGAATCTTGTGAAGTCATCTGTGATCACTAAACAATATGAGGTCCTTCCTAAACTCATTAAACTGGTGGGGCCAAAGAGATCCAAGTGTAATAAGTGTAGGGTGTAGTAATAGAGTTCATTTCCTTTGGCTTGTGAGACACTTTGTGTTGCTTCCTTTTCAGGCATGCAACACAATGATCATCACTTGTAAACTCTTTCTTTGGCATTCCAGTTACCAAATCATTCTTATTTAATTTATTCATGTTTTAAAGTTTACATGGCACATTCTTTTATGCCATAGGAAAGACTCATCACTATTTGCTTTAGATAGAAAGCAAGAAACCTCTCCTGAGGGAGATGTTTTTTGCAAGTCCATCTTGTACATGTTCCCTTTTCTAGGGGCTCTGAGTAGGATATGCTCTTAAGGAATGACCAACCCGGGCTTGAGAACAATACACTCATGCTCAGTAAAGAGCATGTTGTGTCTCTGATCACAAAATTATGATAGACTCAGTAGATTGTATCCAAGCTCCTTAATAAAATTTACCTTCTCAATGGTGAGCTTACCATTTGTGACCATACCCTTTCCAGTGATGTAACCACCTGCATCTCCTCCAAAAGCAACTGGTCCTCCATCAATTTTCTCAAAATTGTGAAGCAAAGAACCATTGCCAGTTATGTGCCTGGAATAACCACTATCAATGATCCACACATTTTCCTTGGTCCTTAGTTGTTCCTGCACAAAAAGAAGTGGTTAGTTACACTTGGAAACCCAAGCCTCATTGGTCTTGGGCTTTTCAAAGTGATTTTAAGACAATGTAACAGTAACAGATCCTATATTCAAGCTTTGAGGATCATTAGTTGTTGTCGATGATGAACTCTCAATCTTCAGGTCTTTCTTCATCTTCCATACCATCTTTGGAAGATTGGACTTGACCTTCATCACTTCGGAAGTTTCAATAACTTCTGAGGTATTGGATACTGGACCTTTGGAAGATCTTGCTTTCACTGCAGCATGCTTTAGTACTTCGGAAGCATTCCTTTCTTTCGAGACCAAAATTTCTTCCGAAGGCAAGTTCTCACTTGTCTTCTTCACTTTGGAGCTTCCGAAGGAAACAGATTTTCCTTTCGAAGCTTGCTTTTCCTTCTTCTTCCCAGAAGCGTTTTCTTTGACTACTACCACACATGATGCAGTCCATTTGCTTCCTTCTGGGAGTCTTCTTTTTAGAGAAAGACTGAGTTTGATCACTTTCCTTATCCATCTTCATCTTCACAGATGATGCAACAAGCTTCTTAGGGAGAGGCTTGCTCTTGGAATTGGATGGTTTAGGTTGTGTAGCAGTGGTACACAGCTGGGCAGTCTTCTTCTTCTTGCTGGAATGGTTTGGAACTAAACTAGAACTCCTGGTACTAGAGTTCATAGTTGAGTATTCATCCTTTACCACTTCAAACCCTGCAAAAATGAACACTTGTTTCTGCTTGGAGTCAAAAGTGGCCTTGATCTCTTAAGCCTTCTTTGATGTTCTCTTAGCTCTTCTGATCATGTTCTTCCTCTTTGACTTGGTCATTCCAGACACTTTCCTCTCTTAAGAGAATAGTGACCCTTCTTAGGATGATCTTCTTCACTCTTCTCAGAGTCATCCTTCACTATCTCCTCTTCATCCTCTTTAATTACGGGGTTGAGGGGAAGCTCATCTTCACAAGTTCCACACCTTGGAGATCTTACAAACAATAAAGTGTGTGGAGGAGCTATCTCAGTAGATCCCAGTCCCTGCTTATTCTGATAACAAACTTTTGCATGTAGGGATAAGGACATTATGTTCTTGAAGGTCTTTTCTTCAAGAACACATTTTTCTGCCATGGCTTTGCTGATCACAAGCTCAGCCTGGCATTCAGTTAACTTTGAGATGAGATCTTTGATTTGAGTCCTGTAGTTAGTGTGCTCATACTTAAGAGTTGAAATGGTTTTCTCTAGATTTTCTATCTTAAGTTTATAATAATTTTTAGCTCTTTTAAAATCAGCTTTTAAGATATTTAAGGACTCAAGATCAAATCTCATCTCTAAGTTATAGGACCTGTATCTATTAACACTGGTAATACATTCAGGTGTACAGAGATGTTCCAATACCTTAGCTTCATCATGATCTGCCATTAATGCTAGGTTTGGAGATGCATCTTCCACCTGAAAGCTCCAGTCAAAGCCTCCTTCTTCAACAGCAACTGCAGCTTGCAGTCTTGGCTTCTTATTCTGGTGAGCTCCTTCAGTGTAGTTTGGCCTTGTTTGTGCTTGCCCACCATTTGACCTTGGTGCCTTGCACTCTCTGGAAAATTGCCCCATTTGGTTACAGTTGTAACACTTCACTTTGCTTTTATCAAGTCCAAACTTTCCACTAGCTGCATTGCTAGGAAACTTCCTTCCAGTCCTCTTGTAGAATTTGTTGTCCCTGTGAGTGAGAAGAGCCATCAGCTGGACTATTTCCATATACTCCAAAGCATCTGGATGGATACAGTCCAGATCTTCTAGGGTGAAGAGAAAGTTGCCTGAACTTTCATCAGAAGACATAAAAGCTTGTGAAGAGCTTGTCTCCTGGAATAGGCTTCCAGGGATGTAGCCTTCCCTTGGTGTCTCTAGAAAGGTGATGAAAGGAACCTTTTGTGATTTTTTAGGGTAGCAGATGAGATGGTGTTGTGGTTCTCTGCAATCCCTTTTAACCACATGAAGGGCTAAACTATATTGGTTGTTGGAGTTACCAGATGGAGTTTGCATGTTCATCTCCATCTGGTAGCCATTAAGGATACCATACAACTCTTTGAGAGTAAGGGTCTTTAGGTTCTCAGTCCTCTTGATGACCATACAATAGTGTGTCCATTGTCTGGGAAGAGAGGACATAAACTTCCTCACAACCTCCCTGTTCTCAAGAGTTACTCCAACATCTGCCAGAGTATCCACAATCTCAACATACCTGAAGTATTGTTGAGTCATGGTTTCGCCTGTCTTGAAGGTGAAGTCTCAAACTGCTGCTTCAAGAGGTCTTTCTTGTTTTCTTTTGCATCATCAAACCGCTCATACATCAGCTTCAGTGCATCGTAGAGTTGCTTGGCAGTCTTGCACTTCTTGAAGCCTCTGCAGATAGAGTTTGGAAAAGCAGTTTGGAGGGCGGTCATAGCTTTCTGATCAATATCAATTCTCTTCCAGTCTTTATCAGAATAGTCAGCCACTTCCTTTGGTATCATAACACCACCAGCAGTAGCTGAAGAGATGGATGGTATATGAGGTCCATCGACAACAGACCCCCACATCCTGGAGTCTTGAGACTTGATAAAGCCTTTCATTCTTTGACACCAAGTATCAAAGTCTTCAGAAGTGATCAGTGGGGACTTTGTCATTGTACCGGTTTCCATATCAGCCTTTGTGATAGCTGCCATTTGAGATGTTAAGTGAATTGTGAAACTGAGAGGATTAAAGATGGTGAGATCTTACAATCAAGAGCCTGAAATGCTCTGATACCAATTGCAGGACCGGGTAAGGGTGCCTAACATAATCAGTTTCATAATGAGGAGAGACTTGGAACACTTAACAGTTCAAATAGAGAACCGGGTTTGATTATGAGGATACTAAAAGCACAAGTAAGTAATAAGACAGAACAAGCAACAATAACACAGAAATATGGTTTTCACGGAGTGTTGTATTTTGCTCTCAAGTTCTATTACAAGTGTTACAAAGCATCATTTAAATTACAAGAACTCGAGACTCTTTATACTACATCCTATAACCGTCAATACCTAGAAGGACAGTTGGAATTGACTAATCTAGACAACAAGATCAATCTAAAGTCAAAAGGCAGATTGCCTTTTGACTAGTGACTATGACATGCCATAGCTCACATTCTTTTCTATTACAAAAAGGTTTACAGGTACAAAAGTAGGAAGTTACAGACAAAGACCTTAATCTACAGTTTATAAAAGCATGGACATTTCACCAACTCATACAAGTTGGTGAGTCTTCAGAGTTGCAGCGAAAAGTGTGTCAGCTTTATGTAAAGTAGATCAGAGAAAGCATGTGTTTCTTTGTCTTCGGAAGAAATCAGTCTTCACAGCAAAAGTGCTTCGGAAGACTTTGTCTCTGAAGCTTCGGAAGACTTTGTCTCTGAAGCTTCGGAAGACTTCATCTTTGGATTCGGAAGATTTGGACTTTGGCTTCGGAAGATTTTACACTTATAGTATTTTCTGATGTAGTGTGTAAAACTTCCGAAGCACTTCTACCTTTGTACATTCAGTGCATGCATGCAGGAAGACCTTTGGTTGTTTTGGCTTCTTTGGTTGCATCAGCCTTAGAATCTTCTGATATTACCTTACAATTTCTAACAGCATTGATTTACCGAGCCAAGGGGGAGATTGTAGAGGTTGAACCTAGAGGCTCTGGAAATCAAATCAAGATGAAGATCAAGATGAAGTCAAGCGAGAACCTAGAGTTACCGCATGAAAACTGCTTCTCGCGCGACAACTACTAGTCGCGTGAGAACTGATGTTTTTTCTCGAGAACTTCTTTTAGTTTATAAATAGAAGTTTAGCTTTGTAATAGTTAGAACTTTGATAGAGAGATTTTGCTTTTCTTGATTTGTACTTACTGTTCTTCTAATCAAATCAGAGATCAATAGATTGTGAAGTTTATTTACTCGTGTGTTTTTCATTTCAATATTCAATCTTATCTTTCGTGATGATTACATTCCGCATTCTTATCACGAGATCGATCTAATTGTATTGTACTGATCCTTACACCCCTGTCGTCAGAGATGGCAAAGCAGCTCGATGTAGGTAGTTGAACCCACATTCCATCGGCTTTGGAGATCAGAAGATGTAGACACAGACCGACACGAAAATCCATCATCCATGTACATCTATTAGAGAGAGCCCAAGAGGGGGATCTAATATATGTGGTGGTGATAGAGGTTGAAGATGATGGTGGCGACATAATTTGGAGGCAGTGTTGGCGAATGTAGAGAGAAAACTTAGAAAATCAAAGTTGAAAAATACATGAATGACTTTTTCAATTGCTATGAATTGAAGAAAACATTAAAGCCATTTTATTATTTGTTGTTGTACAGCTAGATACAAAAATTGATTCAAATAATTAAAATAAATGATAATTTTATTGGTTAATAATATGTTAGTCATTTAAAAAATATACATGGACTTAATAATTTATAAAAACATAATAACTTTTTAAATTACTATTGCATTGTTATTTTTTTCTGTATATCCCTTACACTTTCCGTAGATTTATTATACACATCTTGCAAGGTTGGTGGCATTTGCCACCGGCTATTGCACCTCCTTAACATTCTATTTTGACCTTCTCAATTTTAGAAGCTCTAAAAAATATCACTTTGGTCACTTTAACTTTCGATAAGATGTTTCGTGTTTATTTCTAAGTATGTAAGGGCGATTGTAATCTGTATTTTATCATACTACAGACGGCGGCGTCACACATTCTTATTTTATGTACATCTTAAGTTGATCTATGTGTTGACATAATTTACTTTTTAAATATAATATGTTTTCATTCGATGTTATAAATTGCGAATTATTCAATGTTAAGAGTTAAATTTAGTTTGAAAATGAGTCTGGTTGATTGTAGACTATTTTTTTGAGCCTTGGTTAACCCTCTCACCCACAGGTGCAACGCGCGTGAAGTTATTTAACTAGTTTACTTTGAATATTAAATTTTCTATTGCTTGCATACTTTGTATTGTTTTTTAAGTTTGTTTGGCTGTAAATGTGCAGATTGATGGTCCATTCAAACCACTAATTAAGTTTGTTTAGATGCAAGTTTACTTACATAATGTTGTATCGTTTTTTAAGTTTGTTTAGCAATACGTTCCATTAGAAAAGAAATCTTTGAGCTAGACGAGCCATCTTTAAAATAATGGTAGGGTCAAGGTGTGTTGTTTTAGTAACAAATACAAAGAAACAATCTGCATTGTTTCAATTGAAAGAACACACAATTTCTAATTATGTTCTTGATTAACGATCCTCAATGTGTTTGTAAGGTTTTGAAATTTTTTGTGAGTCAATGTGGATAAACATCTGATGGTAAGGGTGTTGTAAAATCATGTTGGCTCGAAATTTTTTTTTCAGAGGTTTGATGGAATTATATTAGAATATCTGGTTTGTTTTGATTTTCAAAAGTTTGTTAAATATCATAGAGGAATGACACAATTAAAAAGTTCAATCACCTAATCACATCGGATGAAAGTTTTTATCTTTTAAATGTTTTTTGGTTTTGGAGTACTTATTTATGTATGATTATGACCTTTGGTGCTAATGGAAAGAAGATGGGATCATAGTATAATTTGTAGATTATTATGATATACAAGAAATTATTAAGTATTGTAGATCATTTCAACACCTAAAAGTACAAACCCACATTCCATCTTCTTAACTACAATAATTCATCTTTTTAATGGACGACCAAATCTAAATAATAAATGATTTTAGCTTTTGAGTACTGTACATTACTTGTTAATGTATCACTAACATTAACTGTTTTATAAACTTTAGATGGATATGATATTTTCATAACATTACAGTGACTGCATGGTTATTGTATGTTATGTGCAGCTGAGTACTCCCCATTTGTTGGGACACAGAGAGGAGCAGTCTTCAGGAAGCTAGGGTCCTAACAAGTGTTCTTTCTAAAAATACAACAATTTGAGAAGATTAGTCTTGATGTAATTTTGAGTGTCATATTTTGCTTCATAATATACTAAAATACAGTTTCCAATTTTTAATGGGATATGATATGAAGCTTAGTATTGGTTTCTACGTTAATGAAACCAATTGTGCGGTATTATGTTACATAATAAAATTAGAAGGGACGATGATAGGGTATAGTGCCCTTGTTTATTTATCTCATTTTGTTTAGATCAGAAGGGACAATGATGGGGTATAGTGTCATTCGTTTTTATCTCATTAAGTGTGCATCGTACATATAGCGTATAGTATGTTACACAAATAAAATGTTGCTTTTGTTTTCCTATCATTTTATTTAATGTTTTACTGAACCCTAATCTACCGCCATCTTTCACAAACAAAAATTACATCTTTCCGCTGCCATTCTGAAGACTCGCTAACTTATATGAGTTGGTGAAAAGATCCATGCTTTTGTCAACTGTAGATTATGGTCATTGGTCTGTAACTTTCTACTTTTGTTCCTTTTATCATTTTTGTAATATATTAGAATGTGAGTTATGGCATGTCATAGTCACAGGTCAAAAGGCAATCTGCCTTTTGACTCTACATTAATCTTATTGTCTAGATTAGTGTTTCCAGCTGGCCTTCAAAGTATTGCCGGCTGTAAGATGTAATATAATGTGTCTCAAATACCTCTTATCTTTTATGTATGTTTTGTAACACTTGTAAGAACTTTAGAGCAATATACATCATTCTTGAAAACTATATTTGAGTATAATCTGCCTTTTGACTCTACATTAATCTTGTTGTCTAGATTAGTGTTTCCAGCTGGCCTTCAAAGTATTGCCGGCTGTAAGATGTAATATAATGTGTCTCAAGTTATTTCTTCACAACAATAGTTTTTCTCACTAAGTACTATATGCATTGAAGGACTATTTTTTTCCGAAAACAATTAAGTCTCGAAAGAATTACTCTTTAATTGAATAAGATTTCTGATATTTAATATCTTCCGAACCAAATCTATATAGGAAGTAAAAATATTAAGTATTTTTCTTTCGAAGCAAAATTCTTAGAAAACTAAGGAATATCTTCCAAAGCCAATTTGGCTTCGGAAGTTTTTCTCAGAACATCCGAAGACAAATTACCTTCGGAAGATTTTAGACTTCCAAGAACACTACCTTTTTGGGCACTTTTACAGAGGTGGGACCGACATCCAGATTTCAAAGTTTATCCGTTTACATTAACTTTGTCTCAAATCCATAGCATATATATTCGTACAACGGTTCCCTCTCTTCACTTTCCCCTTCATCCACAAAGATTCAAACCCTAAATTCACCCACAAACCGAACTTGTTTTTACCTTACTTCATCATAAAAGATACTTAAAATGGCAAACCCTGATCCACGAAACCAACCTGATTTCTCTATGCAACTGAACAGACAACATAATCAGGTTGCTCTGTTAGTGTCTGAGAAAGATCCTGGCTTTTAAGATGTTTGCCTTTTCTTGGATCTATCCAACTACTTCGCCTCCCTCACCATAAATCCTCCACTATATGAAGATCAGCTCTTGGAGTTTTGGAGGACCTGCCATAAGGTCATTATGGATAGGGAGAAGGCACATTCTACCATAATGTATGGCAGGACAAATTTCATCACTCCAACCACCATTCGTACTCATCTAAGGCTGGATGATAAAGAAGGCGAATTGGCCTCCCCAAAATCTGATGTGAACCAGTCCTTCAGGCACATGGGCTATGAGGGTGATTACTCTGTAAGAACCTTTAAGAATAGGAAGGTCTCCTCTTAGTGGAAGTACCCCCTCCATGTTGTCATTCACTGTCTATCAAATAAACATGGAGGCTGGGATCAAGTTCTTGAAGACCTTTCCTACATAGTCCATGGATTGGTACAAGGGGTCAAGTTCGGGTACTCAAAATTTGTTTATACTAATTTACTTGCAAACTTGGACTCCTTAGAATATTATATGTTCCCTAGACATGTCCAGTACATTCTTAACTATGAACTGGGCTCACAGTTAAGGGGAACAGGGAATTTTCTTAGATTGGGACAGATGAAGCTCGGCATCTTTAAAATAATAAGAAAGCCAACCATTGGCTTCTCAGGGGTAGAACAGCCCTGGTCCCAAAAATGTTAGAGCTTATTGCTCAAGGTTACAACTTAGCAACATAAGCTAATGTTGAACCCCCACCTTCAACATATGCACCACCCACCCAGCCACAAATCACCATCACCTAAGAAAGAAAATCCAAACGAACTCCTGCACAAACTACTCAGGTTGTCCAGGCTCCCATATTCTCTCCCATACAGGAGGAAGTGGACACTAGAGCTCCCACTTTCCCTAAGGAGCAAACCACTCTTTTCACTTCTAGGATCAGTGTTGAGGTTCCTCATGCTCAGCCTGATGAGCTCACTACACCAACACTAGCCAAAAATAACCATCACCTACCAAAGAAAATCCAAACGAACCCCTGCACAACTACTCAGGCTGTGAAGGCCCCTATATTCTCACCCATAGAGGAGGAAATGGGCACTAGAGCTCCCACTTTTCCTAAGGAGCAAACCACTCCCATCACTTATAGAATTAGTGCTGAGGTTCCTCATGCTTAGCCTGATGAGCTCACTACACTAACAACAGCCTTAAGCCTTCACTCAGAGTCTCAAAACTCTAGTGAACAACCTTTAGAGGAAAGTTACCATCCTCAGACTTTAGACCTCAATCAACCCATACCCAACCTTGAATTCTATGATGATGAAGACATGGGATTTAGTGAGTACTATGATTCTCTCTTCACCACCCCTGCTCAAAGAGTGATGAGTGCTCCTGACTTACCCTTGTCTAGCCACATCATCCACCTATAATTACGGTGGATCTTCATGAACTAGTTTAGGAGGTCCAGATGGAAAAGGCTCTCACTTCTGCAAGTGATTACATCTTTAAGACCTCAACCATGGCAACCCAACCCATTGACACTTCAACTGAAGCTGTCATGGTGCAGAGGAAATTCAGTAGCTAAGAACTTAGTGCTGGTGATGAGGAAGAAGACTTTGGTCCTATTCTCTCATCCCCCGGTGATTCTTCAATGAAGATGAGGGGAGTTTGAAATTAAAGGTGCAACAACTTACTAAAACCCACACCTATTTAGTCTCAAAGGTCAGTCACCTGGAATCTCAGGTGACTACCTTACAAAAGAGGGTTAATGACCAACAACTTAAGATCACCGATCTTAAGGGCAAGTTAGCTAAGAGACCCATCTAGAGGACTTAACCAGGCTCACAAGAACCTGTGGATATGATGGACCTAACTCTTAGCTCCCTTATGCAAGAGGGTGATGTTACCAAAAATGAGGAGAAAGTCTTAATTACAATCACAGAACCTGGGAGTTCCTCTCAGAGCATGGACATGGAGGATTTACCACCCTCACTTGCAGATGTCCATACTTAACAAGCACCTCAGGTCCACATAGTTGTGGACTCTCTCATACAAAGTCTGTTTGAGCAGGGTAAACTAAGGGCAATGCCAATTTCATCTCACCCAGCTGATAATCAAATTGTGGGATGGAGGTATGATGATCAAAGAAGAGCCCTGATAATCTCTAGGTCTCAGAGGCAACAAGAGATCTTCAACTTCTACACCCTGAGATTCTATGAGAGCTCTTATCTAGTTGACCTCCTACTTGTCAACCTAAGTCAAAACAGGCAAGCTGCAAGGTTGGCTGATAAGATTCAAAAAAAGGTAATTGAAGAGTTCAAGCTAAGAACAAGACTATATAGATAGAGGATAGAAGGCAAGACTGTTGGTCAATTGGATACTGAGGTGGACCCTAAGATTAGCTTTGAAGGGGAAACCTTGGTTGAAGGCTCAACAGTTGAGCCAGTGAACCTTGAGATGACAGGAACTACTTCTGTACCCATTACCCTTAGTGAGGCACCAACTAGTAAGGGTGTCTCACAGCCTCTCTCTGGTCAGAGCCTAAGTAAAAAACCAAGCAATAAAGGCCAAAGCTCTATCCAACCTGAGTCATACAGGCCTGAGAGTGACAAAGGTAAAAGGAAGATGACTCCTAAGGATATTGAGGAGGAGAAGAGAGAGAGGAAGTGGAAGCTAAGGGGAGAGAGTTCAAATAGGTCCCCATGCTTCATGGAAGCTGTAATTAGGGCTGCCTCCAGGCCAAACACTCAAGATGATGAGTTAAGGGCAGCCAGATTAAAATACTTGAGGACCAAAAACTACAATATTGATGAACTTATCTCTCTTCCCTTAGAAGAGTTAAATGAACTGGCTAACACTGAGTTGTCACAGGAGAGGAAGGAGGCAGAGGATGCAGAACTGCTTCTCAAGATCAAGGAAGGAAGAAGGAAGAAAAGACTCTACAAGCATGCTCCTACCCTTTCCCCAGTTCAGGAAAGCCCTAAGACAGAGACTGTGGCTACTGAACAACAAACTCAGGTAGATAAGGAACAAGATAGAAAAATCATAATCATCGACCTAAGTGCCACAGGTCTCTATCAGGCGGCAGACCTTCTTCCCTTACCATATGAGTAGATTAAGTTTGAATACCTCAAGCAGCTCAAGTAACAAGTAGAAAAGGAATAAAAGGCTGCTAAGAGGAAGATGAGAGAAGAAGCTGCAAAGTCAAGAGCCACCATCAAAGCTGACTTGAAGAAATCTGCTGACAGGTAGAAGATGGTGAGCTTCTTGAAGCTCTATGGATTCTCTGGAAGAAGGCATGGTCCAATGTCTCTATCCACCATGGATAAGCACATTAAGAAGATCAAGCAAAAGTTTAAAATAGGTGAGCTCATTGACTTGCATTCTCCACCAAGTCAGGCTGCCCCTAAAGTTGAGGTCTAGGTTGAACCACAAGAGACAATAGAACCCTGTCCTAGTGCTAGACTATAGCTGACTTCATCTTCTGATCCACAGCAGGGTTCTACTCCCTCTCCTTCTGAACATGTGAATGAAGAGGACCCAATTGAGAAAGATACACAAGAACAACCTGGTGCTGAATGCCAGTCTTATCAGTTGAAATCTGGAAAGAGGAAGAAAAGAGTGACTATTAGAAGGGATAAGAAAAAGAAGAAGAAGTCCAAGGTATCCACCTCTAGACCTTAGGATGGATCAAAACATCCTGAGAGTGATCAAGAAGAGGCTGCCCATCCAAATACCATTCAAGCAGAGCCTCTTACTACTGGGAGATCCATCTTGTCCTGGACCTTTGTTGCTAATCCAGACAGATGGTATGTCATTAGATATCAAGGAGGTCAAGATGTCTACTTCTTGCAAGACATACTTAATCTTCCTCTGTATGATCTCTATGACATGAGGAGATACTATGAGAGTTTGATGGATCCTGACCAAATTATGAAGAAAGGAATGGTTCTAATCCAGATGAGGACAGTTAATATATGATTAATCTCATCTGTTTTGGTAGAATCATCCTAGGGGGAGTATGTAAGTTTTATACTTAAAGGCTGATGCAACCAAAGCATCCAAAGAGCTCTCAGCATGCATGCATGAAGTACAGAGTAAAGTTACTTCGGAAGCTTTACACCACTCAAAGGAAATAAGCTAAGTGTAAAATCTTTTAAAGCCAAATGACAAAATCTTCTGAAGCCAAAGATGAAGTCTTTCGAAGCTTCAGAGACAAAGTCTTCCGAAGCCAAAGACTGATTTCTTTCGAAGACAGAGAAGACATGATTTCTCTGATCACCTTTTGACAAAAGCTGAACAACTTTCTGCTGCCACTCTGAAGACTCACTAACTTATATGATTTGGTGAAAAGGTCCATGCTTTTGTCAACTGTAGATTTTGGTCATTGGTTTGTAACTTTCTACTTTTGTACCTTTTATCCTTTTTGTAACATATTAGGATGTGAGCTATGGCATGTCATAGTCATAAGTCAAAAGGCAATCACCTTTTGACTCAACATTGAACTTGTTGTCTAGATTAGTGTTTCCAGCTGACCTTCAAAGTATGGCCGGTTATAGGATGTAGTATAAAGTGTCTCAAGTACTTGTATCTTTTATGTATGCTTTGTAACACTTGTAAGAACTTTAGAGCAATATATATCATTCTTGAAAACCATATTTGAGTGTTCTCATTCTTGTTCTTTTACTTGTGTTCTTTGTATCATCTAACTGATTCCCTATTTGATCTGTTAAGTGTTGCACATCTTTCCCTCCTGGTGAAACTATTACATTGACCACCCTTCATTGGTCCTACACTCACCCATATATATATATATATATATATATATATATATATATGTATGTATGTATGTATGTATGTATGTATGTATGTATGTATGTATGTATGTATGTATGTATGTATGTATGTATGTATGTATAAGAGACAATTACTATACAAAGTGTCTTTCTCATGCTAACCGTACGAAGTTTGGGGGAAATTATCATGTAAGAACAGGTAATAATCACGCATAGTGGACTACACTAGTGTGGTATTATCAAGTAGATATGAAATTATCACGTAAGAATACTTTCTTGCATAATAATCCCATATTTGCATGAAAATTCCATCTCTGCATGATTAATTCTTACACTTACGTTATAATTCCACACGTAACGTTTATTCTTAAGTGATAACTTCATAAGTTTCGCATGAAAAAAAACTTTGTACCATAAAATTTCCCTAGAGAGAGAGCGAGAGAGTGAAAGAGAGAGAGGAAAGAGCTATATATAACACACTTTATGGAGAGACACAAAGAATAAATCTCAATAATGGTAGTAGTAGGAAGTGCTAGTATTGTAACTATTAAGATAAGTTGTTTTGATTTAAATGTGTAAGAGTATTTTAGGTAAATTGTGTATAAAGACTCTTAATTAAATAGATATAAAAAGTAGATCTCTATCTGATCTATAAAGTGAAAGACTTTAGCCCTCCCACCATACTTGTATAGTTCCTCGGATCAAGTTATCAATAGAAAATAAAATCCATGGATTTCTCCATCTATCTTTACATTCCATATTTTATGTTATTTGTTCAACTTTCCCGCATTTCTCCAACATTTTCTTATTTTTATCATTTAATGTAAGTTGTCTATACATGGTATGACTTCTGCATATATATCAAAGCTTTAATCGTAGATTCATTGATTTTGTAGGGATCGAATATATAGGCTTGAGAAATCAAATTCAAAATTAAGCTTTTGAATAATACAAGACTCCACACAAGAACTAGTTGTCGTACGAATAATATGTCTCGCATGAGAACTTCGTTTTAGTATAAATAGGAGTTTAGTCATTGTTATGATTAACACTTTGCATATTTTCAAGTTTTACTGTAATTTAATCAGAAAAAAAAGGTGCAAGTTTATTTACTTCATGTGTTCATCTTGATCTCTTACCGATTCAATTACACCGTGCAGTATTCATTCCGTGTCTATTGTACGAGATCGATCTTATGGTGATATTTCCTGGTTCCTACAATTGTTATTTTAGCTATACAGCTCTAGATCGATTTTTGATTGGATTCAAAATTGAATTGAAAACGATTCAAGCTACTAGTTCAATTACGAGATGGAGAAAGCCTTTGATTGATCGTTTCTGGTTTGAATTGTGATTTGAAAGGTCAAAGACCTTTTGGAAGAAGGTTTATTCGATTTAGATGAGTTGAATGATCAAATTGATTAAAATTGAATCGGTTTAGTGACAATTAGGCTTAAATTTGAACTTAATTGACTTATACGAAGCTTGATTATCATTTTTGGACAAGTTGGTGATTGAATTCAAGGTGAAAAGGTTTAAAATAGCTTGAGAGAATTTTTGCGAAGTTTAGTTTTTCGCGCAGAAGTTAAGTTTTCACGTGATAAGTTAAGTTTTTCGTCCCATCCTTGGATTACTCCCACCTAAGCACAACTAAGTATGGAGTTATACTTTTATCCATAGCCAATACGTCCAGAATGCGTTGCTGATATTATAGTCCAGACATTACATATGAACCTAGCATCTCTCCTGTCATAGCTGATACAGGATTTACGTAGGATATCACAATCACCTCTCTTTTGGACTCCTAATCCTTGATGAGCCCAAGAATTCACCATCCTTGATGAGGCTTGCCCTACCATCTAGAACGGAACATGAGTGGCTCTAATATCAATCTACCACACCATCAAATTACACATGTAGGGTTTTACCACGAGGCATATGAACAAACTAGAATCCAAGTCATTAGTTACTCTGAACGATTCTATATGAATTTCAAAAGTGAACCTCAGAGTTAAAAGTTTAAAACATTACGTAAGTGTATAGTAAATATCCAAACCTAAAGTATTCAAATATAAATGCGTGAAAACATATGCCCAAACCATTTTTTAAAAGTTAGTTTAAAACTATACATTAACAGTTGGATGTTTAAATGCATGCTTGACCCGTGATGTGCTCCTAGATGAACATGTCATTAACAATCCAAGAAAAGCATGATAAAGTGTCAACATAATGGTCGGCGAGTTCAAGAGTTTGCAAGTAATCAAAAGCAATATTGTTTGTAAAACAAAAGTAAATGTACTAAAATAGATAGCTAGTCTAAATCATAAGTAATAACAATAGTGATTTCACATTAGAAGCTGACTGTATTCATTTGTTTTCCTTCCACCACAACTTACCAAGTTGTGACAATGTTTTTCATTTAGGACAATGTTGCACCCGCTTGATCTCTAGTCGTACAGGTGGTGCTTGTCAAACCCAGTGGTACTACACAATATTTCTTGCTAGTTTTGTTAATTAACGATCCAAAAGTGTAAGGGCTTTCAATAGTGTGTCATACTATGTTATACTATACACAGCTTACAATAGTTAAAGCATTTGTAAAAGTAAGTATGCTTTCTCCCCCAAAAGGAGTATATAAAAGTGGGACATTGAACTCACCTGGCGTGTGTGTTGTAGTGAAAAGCAAAGCTAGGAACGAAGGAAAGACAACCCATCAAAGGTTACCTAGGATACGTGAGTAGATATGTACGTGCAACGAGAATAGTTCAACAAAACCTAAGTGTTTAATCAACCACATTGTTTTAAGTGATTTGAAAACCATTGACCCATTTGACCCAGTTGACCCGTTTGATTCATTGGTGACATGTTATATGAAATCTTGCTCAAAATTAATAATTCATTATTCATGATTATCATACATAACCATTCATGTATAACATATAATGAACCTTAAGTTTGAGCAAAAATATCAAGCTAGCATAAGCTGTCATACAACATATACTAACCATAATAAACAATTACCATTCTTATTAAGGAAATAGAATAATCTCAAATACTTAAAACACATATTTAGTTTAATCACGTACTACATGTCTTGTGAAGTAACTTGATACTTCACTTCCTAAACCCTATCAATCCTACTAAGTGGGGCCTCATATTCACATGCGTGTATGATGCTTATCATCACAATCCCAAACATGAATCATACTATCTAAACAATCAAAACATACCAAATAGCATTATCACAGTATAGAACCCTAATTTTCTGACATAACTTTAACACATTACGCCATTACTTCTCAAACACTAGAAATACAACAATACCAAGATAGCAAACATATGATCTAATCATTTCATTCTAACACTTTAAATGATCTCAACAATCAATCTATCATGATCCTAACACCAAGTGCATCCCCAATTCATGAAATCCTACCAAGCATGTCAATAAAGTTTACAATTTAGGAAAATGGTATCTAACAACCAAAAATTCATCAAATCCAATCATTGATTCATCGTCCATATACTTAAACTAGATCATAACAATCATCAAAGCACAAGAAACATCAAGAAATCACAAAACTCTAAGTTCTAGAAAATTAAAGTTTCTACTTTTAGTAATATATGAACTAAACGTTAAAATCATGAATTTCATACATAATTTACGTAAAACAACACTTGCACTTGCTAACATGTACTAACTCTTGGAAATAAAAATCAAATGGATTATGCTTGTTCTTGATCAAATGGATGTGGGTGTTCGGCCGAATGGGGAGTCATGGGGCTAGGGTTTCTTAGTTCTCATTTAATACCTACTCACAATTTCTTTATTAACCCCTTTTAACTTTTATAAATTGTAATCTTGCTTTTTAACATTTTTAAGTTATTTTGATTTCATAATATTAAAACTTAATAAACCAACTAATAACATGCAAGTCAAATAATGATCACCTTACATGAACACTATATAAAATAGTCACGTTGTAACGCGTAATCCATAAACTAACACTTAACACCTTTCTTCACATAATCACATAATAATTATCAAAATTATTATTCAAGTTAATATTAGTTAAACCAATATCAATTATTTGTTACACTACAAGAAAGTGGGTCTATAGCAACGAAAATATGCCACCTTATAGCAACGACATGTCGTCGCTATAGCTAATTTTGACCTATAGCGGTCGTCGGCATAAGTTTTTCTATAGGAACGACAAATCGTTCCTATAAGTGTCGTGGTTTCTGATTTTATCGAAAAATAAAAAATAAAAAAAAATAAAAAATGAGATCAATAGCAACGACATGTCGTCGCTATAGGTATTTTTTATTTTTTTTAAAAAAAGGAAAATACCTATAGCGACGATATGTCGTCGCTATAGGTGTTTTTTAATTTTTTTAAAAAAAAGGAAAATACTCTATAGCGACGACATGTCGTCGCTATTGATCTCATTTTTTTATTTTTTTTATTTTATGCAGAACCTTATTTTTTAAAAAAAATTAACAAACATATAATCAAGAAAAATCGAATGCAAGTTTAACAAACTAATAATTCATACAACTTCAAATATAAGTTTAACAAACAGATAATTCATACAATTAGTTTAAAGTTCAACAAAATCTAAGTCGTTGCTGCTGCCAGTAGCGCATCATTTCCATCTGCTCTTGAAGTAATCGTTACAAGTATACAACATACTTACAAACACAATTACAAAAAACAAACATATAATATACTAATGAACAAACATATAAACATAAATACATACAAACATTCACATACAAAATTTACATAATTACATACATATAAACATATACATAAACAACTAAATACATCAAACCGTATACATATAAATTAACACATATAAAAATACATACAAACTTAAAACCATGAAAATATATATAGTGGCATTTCATCAAACACTTGGTGTGCATAACCTAATCTATCATCAAACTTACATACACTAACATATATATACACTTTTACAATCATACAAACCTAATCACAAATATATTCACTAAACAACACTTAAATCATAAGTTTTAAACGAATTTCATACCTTCAAATCTTCAAATCCTTTAATTTCAAGCTTTAAACTTTAATCTCACCTAAAACATAAAAATTTAGATAAAACTTATAAAAACAAGATTATATAACTTCATTATAGTAAAATAACATCATTCTTACCTTCTAACACTTCAATTTGATACCAAATACGCATATAAACCGAGATGAAAATCGGAAGAAAAATTGGGTTTTTTAGGGTGAAAAGAGGCAGAAGGTCTGAAATACGATTTAAGTGGTCTGCACTCTATAGCGACGACATGTCGTCCCTATAGAGTAAAAAAAAGTCGTCCCTATAGAGTCAAAATTAAAAAAATTAAAAAAAGCATGTCCCAGCGACATGTCGTCGGCAAAGAGAAATTATTTTTTTATATTTTTTATCTATCCCGACGACATGTCGTCGGGAAAAGTGGATTTTAATTTTTTTTTTAAATTTGTAAGTCGAGATAGAAAAAAATAAAAAATTAAATAACTTCACCTGTCGCGACGACATGTCGTCGGCATAGGTATTTTCATAAATCCCGCGTATTATTTAGCAGCCCGCCAACTTTATACCGACGACTAGAGTTTGACCAGTCAAAAATCCCTATTAATATAAAGCGACGACATGTCGTCGCTATAGACCAATCTATACCAGCGACATATGTCGTCGCTATAGATGTCGTCGGGACAGAGCTAAATTGTTGTAGTGTTATGTCACCAACGTTTAATGATAATTAGTGTGTGCTCATGACACGTGTATGTAAAATCTAACGGAACTAACGGAGTTTTGGTAACGAAAAATTACCGGATATCATGTAGTGCGAGAAGTTCTCTGATAACCCTTACTACGATGAAAAACGGAAGACGAATTTTGTTTTCTATATCATCATGAAGATGTTTTACAAATTGGAGAGAAAATTTGTCAATGGTTACCTCTATGATTAGCTAGTGAATAACAATTTTAATCGAACACCAATAAATAAAGGTAAGTCGGATTTATTCACACTTACTCAAACCATTAGATATTCATGTGAACCAACAGATGTCCATATGCTTATGTGCTTATATCTTTTTTATTCTCTTACTTTTGTTCTTTCCTGCAAATTATTATATATATTATAAAAGTATTTCACTAATAATCTAAGCATTACTATAAAAAGTGGTCGTAGTTTTTTAACCCATTCTTCAATTTACCTCACCCTCTCCATGTACAAATCAAACCACATCTATCTCACTTTGTAAAACGGAAAACGAAACTGTAATTGATGTCGAGTCAAACCATATATATATTCCATTACTACTAATGAAAAACACATGACACTCGAGTTAAAATCTAGTGAAGGTGTACAGTCAAAGTATAAGATGAATCATATGCGATTCTTTATTCTATTATTTCACTAGATATTGTCAATATGAAGTCATATTGGAATTTCAGTTAAGTTGAAGCTGCTACATGAGGTTCCTCGAGATAATAAGGAAGAGCTAAACCCCAACTTCTGATTTTCCGTATCAAATAACAAGAAGTTATTTTCCATCTGAAACGTTCCCATCACAATTGCATCTTTCACTCCTAAACCACCATCGACAAAGGCAAGACAGGCGGCACCATTCCCTGTTCGCTTCATCGAATTATCTCTCGAAATGGTCCACACCTTCCCACTTTCCATTTCAAGATCAATGTTGGGAACGTGAAACCCTGCTCTAACAGACCCAATCGCACTATCTTTTAGACATATACTAAAGGGTTGTACCGCGTTTACTCGAGGGATGTTCTTGGTAGCCTTAGAAAAACCCGTAACTAGAGCTTTGTAGATGTCACTTCTGAGTGTCGTGTAACGCACAACAGTACTAAGCTTCATGGATTTACTTTTCAAAGCAACCCGTGTTCTTTCGATTGATATTCCCTTTATTTTGATATAATATCCTAGCGATTTGGAACTCTTTCTGATCATGGGAGTGTACGAAAGAATGGTTCTGATATCAAGATTTAGAAAAGGAGCAAAATAAAATGGCCCTTCACCTATAAATATGACACCTGGAGCCAATGACGAACTTGGTAGACAAAGTGCAAATTTATCTGCGACACTGGGGAATGAAAGTTGACGAGGAAGAGACAAGCGGACCAAGAAAAGGATGCAACACCGTGGACACCTTTACGAAAGGATCTTAACAAGGAAGAAGGCGCGCATGATAATACGAATGGTATTCCGAATCCAGGATATGCACCTGTGTATGAGTTCCGACCATCAGTTACATAGAAATCGACCAAATCAGTGGTTAGTTGTGATAGTTTGCATGTGTTTGATACAGGGTTGAAGGGAGTGACCGCACATATTCTACAACCATATTTTGCGGTGATGTTGAGTGAAGGGCAGATAGGTTTAGTATTATAAGAATGTGCTTCTTTGCACAAAGTGTGGTCACAAGATAACGGGAATCTGCATCCTTCCTCTAACCAACAAACTACCTCTGAGCGACGCACTACGCAATCTCTCCATGTGAAAGGAGCATCGAGGTCGATAAGATAAGAGGATATTCCTTCCCATGATGGTTTTGTCAACCGCAAAATAATTTCGTGAAGAGATGTGGTGGCATCCTTCGTTACTGGTATAGCCGAGGTATTGTAAGGTGAAAACCAGGAAAGGGCTACATGAGAGAATGATACTAGCACAAAGAAAAGTATCTTTATGAGATGCATTTTGTTTTGTTGTTACTAAAACAAACAATGATAAATATTGATAGAACTGAGTAGGGTGGGTTTGTATATGTAAAAGCCAGGAAATACTTGAGACTCACGTTACAGAAGCTCTATTTAGTTAAATATACCATAGGTATTGTGTTTCATGCAAGGAACATAACTGTCATCTCTTTTTTAAATGTCAAATTACAATTTTCCGCTGTTAAATCGTCAGACGCGAGTGTATCAATATGTGATGTTTAACTATCTACAAAAGGGGTTAAGTATCCCAAATTAATGCAAGTATGCAATACACTTCTGGACGATAATGGAAAAAGATATTTTAAAACTTAGGTCAACAGTAGATCACATGTGAAAGTATTGACTGGGTAAACGACTTCGAAAAATGCGATCCAATAACTTTTTTTTTCCCTTTTCTTTTGAACCGCACGATCCAATAACTACAATATATATTGGCCACTCCAAGAAAAATTTCCAAAATATCTCTTTAATGATGATTTTCTTTTAAACTATCTTTTTATTAAGTAATTCATAAAAATATCTAAATCCAATAGAGTCGTCTGCACCCCCTAGCTAATTAATAGAGTCACCCTAACTTTTGTTTAACGTAAAAGATTTGTTCATGTGTTCAAATATGGTTGATCGAACCTATTTAATGTTCGACCGAACGTATCTTAAGTTCAACCAAACATGTTTACTAATAAGTTCCATCAAACTTAAATACGGTGGAACAACCCCGTTTAAAGTTTGAACGACGATATTTATGCTCGGACGCCTCTATTTAAAGTTCTAACGATCCTATTTACTTTCGGACGACACTATTTAAGGTTTGGTACCATATTTAAGATCGGACGGCCCTATTTTCCGTTCGGATGATTCTATTTATAGTGGGGACAATTTTTATAATACATTAGTCAAAGGGACATTTTGACTAAGAAAAAACGAATAAAAGTGACATTTCGGGAATTTTCTCATTAAAAAAAGTAATTAATTACCAAGTAAACCACTTGAAAAATACAATCCATTAAATTTTTTGATGAATGTCAACTGTACGACCTCTACCTTTGAGAATATGTACTATCGTAATCAGATCCATCTATTTGTTTTACAGCCGGAACCGTACCCCCATCCCCTTAAACCATCCCCTTAAAAAGAAAACCGTATTTGTAAAACACACTTGTTCAACTCTGAGCAATTTTACTTGTAATGAGAATTAAACGCAATAACTTCTTATTTTCTAGTGTCTTGTACCTCACCTTAGATCCACTAATTATTAAGCTAATTCAAATGTTATCGTTGTACTACATGTGCACTTGGTGCATGGTATTAGAAGTGATGCTTTGATGGTTTTGGATTCTTTTAAGTTTGTTAGTTGGTTAATAAACTAAACTAATAATTGTACCCGTATTTCGCCGCGTAACGGCCGGAACCTAATAGGTTATTGACGTATATAAAAATTTCTTATAAGGTATTTTTTTTAACTATTTTGTTTTATTATTCAAATCATTTATTCAAAACCTAAATAATAATTATTTACCGTTTTCAATTCCACTTAATTTTATAATATATATATATATATATATATATATATATATATATATATATATATATATATATTACAAACTGAATAATAATAATAATAATAGTAATAATAATAATAATTATAATAATAATAATAATAATAATAATAATAATAATAATATAATAAAACTTCTGCAATTTATTTGTTTTATGAATGATTAATTGAGTTATGATTTCAAGTAACTATAAACTGAATTGAATGTTTTCTTAAGTCCAGTTATTCAAAACATTTTACAAATTTAATTTTTTGCATTCTCTTTTTCCTCCTGTATACGGCGACCACCGCTATCGCCACCGCAGTCCCCCACTCACCGTTATCTTCTTCAATAATTAAGGTTATATTAGAAAGCTGATGTAACCAAAGAAACCAAAACAACAAAGAAACTTTATTCATGCATGTAATGATGTACAAGATAGAAGTTACTTCGGAAGTTTTACACTCATCACAGAAATTATTATAAGTGTAAAATCTTCCAAAGCCAAAGACTAAATCTTCCGAAGCCAAAGATGAAGTCTTCCGAAGCTTCAAAGACAAAGTCTTCCGAAGCCAATGAAGTGAACACTGATTTCTTCCAAAGACAAGAGAGAACATGTTTTCTCTGATCTATTTTTTCATAAAGCTGACTTACTTTCCGCTACAACTCTGAAGACTCATCAACTTATACAAGTTGGTGAAAAGGTTCATGCTTTAGTAAACTGTAGATTATGATCTTGAGTCTGTAACTTCCAGCTGGCCTTCAAAGTATGGCCGATTGGTGAGTCTGCAAGCATGGACCTTTTCACCAACTCTGCAAGTTGGTGTGTCTTCAGAGTTGTAGCGGAAAGTAAGTCAACTTTATAAAAATGTAGATCAAAGAAAGCATGTCCTCTCTGTCTTTGGAAGAAATCAGTCTTCACTTCATTGGCTTCGGAAAACTTTGTCTTTGAAGCTTCGGAAGACTTTGTCTTTGAAGCTTCGGAAGACTTTGTCTTTGGCTTTGGATGATTTGGTCTTTGGCTTACACTTAGAATAATTTCTTTGATGAGTGTAAAACTTTCGAAGTAACTTCTACCTTGTATACCAGTGCATGCATGCAGGAAGCTCCTTGGTTATTTTGGCTTCTTTGGTTGCATCAGCCTTCTAATATAACCTTACAAACTCCCTCTAGGCTGATGCTACAAAAATAGAGAAGTTATTTAGATGTTGACAGTCCTCATTAGGATTAAGACCGTACCTTTCTTCATCATCTGGCCTAGATCCCTCAGACTCTCATAATATCTTTTCATGTCATGGAGATCATGTAAAGGAAGATCAAGCATGTCTTGCTAGAAATAGACATCTTGACCTCCTTGATCTCTAATGACATACCACCTATCTGGATTAGTAGCAAAAGTCCAGGACAAGATGGGTCTTCCAGTTGCAAGAGGCTCTACTTGAGTTGGAGTTGGTTGAGTAGCCTTTTCTTGCACTACCTCAGGATACTCTGACTCATCCCGAGGTATAGATGTGGATGCCTTGGTCTTTTTCTTGGAAACACTCTTCATGGCCATCCTTTTTCTCCTCTTTGAAGTCTTTAACTAAGAGCACTGGTCTTCAGCACCAGGTTGTTCTACTATGTCTCTCTCAGTTGGGTTCTCTTCTCTCACAGGTTCATAAGGAGAGTGAAGGGGACCCTATAGTGGATCAAAAGATGAAATTGGCTGAGATTCAGCTCTAGGTCCAGGTTGTGTTGTCTTAGGGGGTTCAACCTTTACCTCAACTTCAGGTTGAACTAGAATTGGTGGAGTATGCAAGTCAACAAGCTCTTCCTTCTTAATCTTCTGCTTGATTACTCTGATATGCTCATCCATAGTGGATAGAGACATTGGACCAAGCCTTCTTCCGGAGAACCCTTACAACTTCAAGAAGCTCATCATCCTTTGACTGTCAGCAGACTTCTTTTGGCTCTTTTGGATGATGGCTCTTGACTTTGCAGCTTCTTCCCTTAGTTTTCTCTTAGCAGCCTTTTGTTCCTTGATGACTTGTTGCTCCAGCTGCTTGAGATGCCTGATAGAGTCCTGTGGCACTCAGGTAGTGATCATGTTGAGTCTATCAGCTTCCTTATCTACCTAAGGTTTTGCAGTTGCCATAGCCTCAATCTCAGGACTTTCTTAAACTGGGGAGAGGGTAGGAGCATGCTTGTAGAGCCTTTTCTGTCTCCTTTCTTCCTTGTTCTTGAGGAGCAATGCTACATCCTCTGCCTCCTTCCTCTCCTTGGATAATTCCTTGTCAGCTAGTTCATTCAGTTCATCTAAGGGGAGAGAAAGTAGTTCATCCACATTGTAGTTTCTAGTCCCCAAGTAGATTCCATAAAGCCTGGAGACCCTCTTGAACTTTCTCCCCTTAGCTTTCTCTTCCTCTCTCTTTCCTCCTCCTCAATCACCTTAGAAGTCAGTTTCCTTTTCCTTTTATCACTCACAGGCCTTGGTGACTCAAGGTGGAGAGAGCTTTGGCCTTCATTGCTTGATTCAGCAGTCAAGCTCTGGCTAGAGAGAGGTTGTGAAGCACCTTCACCAGCTGGTGCCTCACTGAGGGTATTGGGTGCTAAAGAAGTTCTTGTCTCATGGTTCACATGTTCAACTTCTGGGCCTTCAGTCAAGGCTTTCCTTTCGAAGCTAATCTTAGGGTCCACCTCAACATCCAATTGACCAAAAGTCTTACTTGCTAGCCTCTGCCTATATAGTCTTAACCATAGCTTGTATTCTTCAAACACCCTTTCTTGAATCCTATCTGTTAATCTTGTAGCTTGTCTGTTTTGACTTGGTTTGATAAGTGGAAGATCAATAAGATGGATGCTCTCATAGAAGCTCAGGTTGAAAAAGTTGAAAATTTCCTGTTGACCCTGAGATCTAGAGATGATTAGAGCTCTTCTATCAGTGTCATAACTCCATCCCATGATTGAGATCTCAGAGTAAAGAGATGGGGTAGGCATAGCTTTGGGAATACTCTCCTCAAACAAACTTTGTATGAGTAAGTCCACATCCATGTAGACTTGAGGAGGTTGCTGAGTATGGACTATTGCCAGTAGGGGTGGTGAATCCTCAAAGTCCATACTCTGTGAAGAACTCCCAGGTTCTATGATTGTTTGGACTTTCTATCCCTTTTTTGTAGCATCACCTTCTTGCATAGGTGAGCTTGGGGTTGGGTTTGTCATATCCATAGGTTTTGTGAACCTGATTGAGTTCTTCTGAGTGGTCTCTCAGCTAAGTTGCCCTTGAGATCGGTGATCACAAGTTACTGGTCATTGACCCTCCTTTGTAAGACAATCACCTGAGATTCCAGGTGACTTATCTTTGAGACTAAATAGGTGCATGTTTTTGTCAGTTTTTGCGCCTTTAATTTCAGATTCCCCTCATCTTCATCAGAAGAATCACGGGGGGGGGGGGGGGGGGGGGTGAGAGAATAGGACCAAGGTCTTCTTCCTCATCACCAGCACTTTGTTCTTGGCTGCTGGATTTCCCCTGCACCATGACAGCTTCAAGTGAAGTGTCAATGGGTTAGGCTGCCATGGTTGAGGTCTTAATGATGTAGTCACTTGCTAAAGTGAGAGCCTCTTCCATATGGACATCCTGAGCAAACTCAAGAAGATCCACCTCAGTAGTAGGTGATGATGTGGGCTAGACATGGGAGAAACAAGAGTACTCATCTCTCATTGAGTAGGGTGGAGAAGAGAGACTCATGATACTCACTGAAGCCCATGTCTTTATCATATAGAGTTCAAGGTTTGTGATTGGTTGGTTTAGATCAAGAGGCTGGGGATGTTAACTGTCCCCTAAAGGTTGTTCACTAGAGTTTTAAGACTCTGAGTAAAGGCTTAAGGCTGTGGGGGTTATGAGCTCATCAGACTGAGCATGAGGAATCTCAGCACTGATCATTGGTGAGATGGGAGTGGTTTGCTCCTCAGGAGAAGTGGGAGCTCCAGTGTCCACTTCTTCATGTATGGATGATGATATAGGGGCCTGCCAAATTGAGTAGCATGTGCAACGGTTTGTTTGGATTTTCTTTGGTAGGTGATGGTTCTTTTTGGCTATATAGGTGGTTAGGAAGTAGAAGGTGTGGGTTCAATACTAGCTGTGCTGCTAGATTGTCACCTTGATCAATGAGCTCTAACATTTTTGGGACAAGGGCTTTTCTACCCCTGAGAAGCCAATAGTTGGCTTCCTCATAGTCTTGAAGATACGGGCTTCATCTGTCCTATTTGGAAACCCAAGCCACACTGGTCTTAGGCTTATCAAAGTGATTTGAAGACAATATAATAGTAAGTGATCCTATGTTTGAGCTTTGAGGATCATTAGTTATTGTTGATGAAGAACTTTCAGTCACTTGGTCTTCCTTCATCTTCCATACCATCTTTGGAAGATTAGACTTGACCTTCAATACTTCAGAATTTTTGACAACTTTGGATGTTTTGGAGACTGGACCTTCGAAAGATCTTGCTTTCACTACAGCAAGCTTCAGTACTTCGGAAGCATTCATTGCTTCCGAGACCAATTTTTCTTCGCAAGGCAAGTTTTCACTTGTCTTCTTTTTCACCTTGGAGCTTTCGATGGGAAAAGATTTTCCTTCAGAAGCTAGTTTTTCTTTCTTCTTCTTAAAAGTTTTCTTTTTGATCACATTGATAGTACTTTTAGGATTATAGATGCAATCCTTAGCCAGATGAGAAGTACTACCGCACATGATACAATCCATTTGCTTCATTCTGAGAGTGTTGTTTTGAGAGAAAGACTGAACTTGATCACTTTCCACCTCTATCTTTATTTTCACAGATGATA
Organism: Flaveria sonorensis; assembly: GCA_025506505.1. Taxonomy (NCBI): domain Eukaryota; kingdom Viridiplantae; phylum Streptophyta; class Magnoliopsida; order Asterales; family Asteraceae; genus Flaveria; species Flaveria sonorensis. The sequence continues at coordinate 30,183,737 of CM046433.1, forward strand.
CAATAAGCTTCTTAGGGTGAGGCTTGCTCTTGGAACTAGATGCTTTAGGCTGTGTATTAGTGGTACACAGCTAATCAGCCTTCTTCTCTTTGCTGGAATGAGTTGGACATGAACTAGAACTCCTGGTACTAGAGTTAATAGTTGAGTCTTCACCCTTCACCACTTCAAATCTTGCAGAGATAAACACTTATTTCTACTTAGAGTTGAAAGTGGCCTTGCTCTCTTGAGCCTTCTTTGATTTTCTCTTGGCTTTCCTGATCAAGTTCTTACTCTTAGACTTGGTCATCCCAGATTCTTTCCTCTCCTTAGAAGAACAGTGACCCCTTTTAGGATGATCTTCTTCACTCCTCTAAGAATCATCCTTCACTATCTTCTCTTCATCCTCTTCATCAATGGGGTCTATAAGAGGAAGCTCATCTTCACAAGTTCCATAGCTTAGAGATCTTACAGACAATAGTGTGTAGAGGAGCTATCTCAGTAGATCCCCATCCCTGCTTATTCTGATAACAAACTTTTGCATGCAAGGATGAGGATATCATGTTCTTGAAAGTCTCTTCTTCAAGAACACATTTTTCTGTCCTGGCTTTGCTCATCACAAGCTCAACTTGGCATTTAGTTAACTTAGTGATGAGATCTTTGATCCGAGTCCTGTAATTGGTATGTTCATGCTTAAGTGTTGAAATGGTTTTCTCTAAAACTTCTATTTTAAGTTTGTAATCATTTACAGCTCTTTTGAAATCAGCTTTTAAAATGTTTAAGGACTCAAGATCAGTTCTCATCTCTAAGTTATAGGACCTATATGTGTTAACTTTAGCAATACATTTAGGTGTACAGAGATGCTCCAATACCTTGGCTTCTTCATGATCTGCCATCAGTGCTTGGTTTGGAGATGCATCCTCAACCTGAAAGCTCTAGTCAAAGCCTCATTCTTCAACAGCAACTGCAGCTTGCTGCTTGGGCTTCTTATTCTGGGGAGCTCAATCAGTGTAGTTTGGTTTGGTTTATGCTTGGCCACCACTTGTTCTTGGTGCCTTGCACTCTCTAGGAAAGTGTCCCATTTGCTTTTAGTTGTAATATTTCACTTTGCTTTTGTCCAGCCCAAACTTTCCACTGGTCGTATTGCTAGGAAACTTCCTCCCTGTCCTCTTGTAAAACTTCTTGGCTCTGTGAGTGAGAAGAGCCATTTGCTGGACTATTTCCATGTATTCCAGATCATCTGGATGGATACAGTCCAGGTCTTTAAGGGTAAAGAGAATGTTTCCTATGCTTTCATCAGTATATACAAAGGCTTGTGAAGAGCTTGTCTCTTGGAATGGGCTTCATTGGATGTAGGTCTCTCGTGGTGTCTCCGGGAAGGTGATGAAAGGACCTTTTTGTGAGTTGTCAGGGTAGCATATGAGATGATGCTGTGGTTCTTTATAATCCCTTTCAACCACATGAAGGGCTAAACTCTGCTGATTGTTGGAGTTACCAGATGAATTTTGCATGTTCATCTCCATCTGGTAGCCACTGAGAATACCATACAACTCAGTAAGAGTAAGGGTCTTGAGGTTCTCAGTCCTCTTAATGACCATACAATAGTGTGTCCATTGTCTGGGAAGAGAGGACATGAACTTCCTCATAATGTCCATGTTCTCAAGAGTTACTCCAACATCCATTAGAGTATCCCCAATCTCAACATACTTGAAGTATTGTTGAGTCATGATTTCATATGCCTTGAAGGTGAAGTTCTGAAACTGTTGCTTAAACAGGTCCTTCTTGTTCTCTTTTGCTTCATTTGACCCCTCATACATCAGCTTTAGTGCATCCCATAGTTGCTTCGTAGTCTTGCACTTCTTGAAGTCTCTATATATAGAGTTTGGAAGAGCAGTTTGGAGGGCAGTCATGGCCTTCTGATCTATGTCTATCTTCTTCCATTCTTCTTCAGAATAATCAGCCATTTCCTCTGGTAGCATACCATTACCAGCAGTAGCTGAAGAGGTGGATAGTACATGAGGTCCATAGACAACAGATCCCCATATCCTGGAGTCTTGAGACTTAATGAAGCCTTCCATTCTTTGGCACCAAGTATCAAAGTCATCAGGAGTGATCAGTGGAGACTTTGATATAGTACCGGTTTTCATATCAGCCTTTGTAATAGCTGCCATTTGAGTTGTTAAGTGTTTTGTAAAACTAAAGGGATTTAAGATGGTGAGATCTTTCAATGAAGAGCCTGGAACAGCTCTGATACCAATTGCAGGACCGTTTAAAGGGATGGTTAATACAATCAGTCTCACAATAAGGAGAGTGTTAGAATTAACAGATCAAATGGGGAACTGGGTTTATGTAAATGATGCTAAGAACTCAAGTAAATAAGACAGAACTAAGAACAAGAACTGACTAATATGGCTTTCAAGGATGCTATATATTGCTCTCAAGTTCTTTTACAAGTCTTACAAAGCATAAAAAGAAATACAAGGACCTAAGATACTTTATACTACATCCTACAGTCGGCCATACTTTGAAGGCCAATTAGAAACATTAATCTAGACAACAAGATCAATGTAAAGTCAAAAGGTAGATTGCCTTTTGACTAGTGACTATGACCTGCCATAGCTCACATCCTAATATATTATAAAAAGGGATAAAAGGTACAAAGTAGGAAGTTACAGACTCAAAACCATAATCTACAGTTTACTAAAGCATGAACCTTTTCACCAACTCATGCAAGTTGGTGAGTCTTCAGAGTAGAAGCGGAAAGTAAGTCAACTTTATGAAAAAGTAGATCAGAGAAAGCATGTCTTCTCTGTCTTTGGAAGAAATCAGTCTTCACTTCATTCGCTAAGGAAAACTTTGTCTTTGAAGCTTCGAAAGACTTTGTCTTTAAAGCTTCAGAAGACTTCATCTTTAGCTTCAGAAGATTTGGTCTTTTGGCTTCGGAAGATTTACACTTAGAATAATTTCTATGATGAGTGTAAAACTTCCGAAGCAACTTCTGCCTTGTACATCAGTGCATGCATGCAAGAAGCTCATTGGTTGTTTTGGTTTTTTGGTTGCATCAGCCTTCTAATATAACCTTACACACTTGTAAAAGATCTTGAGAGCAATATACAGCATCCTTAAAAACAATATTACTCTGTTCTTGTTCTTAGTTCTGTCTCATTTACTTGTGTTCTTAGTATCATTTACATAAATCCAGTTCCCCATTTGATCTGTTAAGTATTCTAGCACTCTCCTCATTGTGAGACTGATTGTATTGACCACCCCTTAACTAGTCCTGCAATTGGTATCCGAACTGTTCCAGGCTCTTGATTGTAAGATCTTACCATCTTAAATCCCTTTAGTTTCACAAAACACTTAATAACTCAAATGGCAGCTACCACAAAGGTTGATATGGAAACCGGTACAATGATAAAGTCTCCATTGATCACTCCTGATGACATTGATACTTGGTGCCAAAGAATGGAAGGCTTCATCAAGTCTAAAGACTCCAGGATGTGGGGATCTGTTGTCTATGGACCTCATGTACCACCCACCTCTTCGGCTGCTACTGGTGGTGGTATGTTGAGATTGTGGATACTCTAATGGATGTTGGAGTAACTCTTGATAATAGAGACATTATGAGGAATTTCATGTCCTTTCTTCCCAGCCAATGGACACACTATTGTGTTGTTATTAAGTGGACTGAGAACCTCAGGAACCTTACTCTCACTGAGTTGTATGGTATCCTCAATGGCTACCAGATGGATATGAACATGCAAAATCCATCAGGTAACTCCAACAATCAGTAGAGTTCAACCCTTCATGTGGTTGAAAGGCATTGCAGAGAACCACAACATCATCTCATCTGCTACCCTAACAACTCACAAAAGGGTCCTTTCATCACCTTCCCGGAGACAACAAGAGAGAGCTACATCCAAGAAAGCCCATTCCAAGAGACAAGATCTTCACAAGCCTTTGTGTCTACTGATGAAAGCACAAGAAACATTCTCTTTACCCTTGAAGACCTGGACTGTATTCATCTAGATAATTTGGAGTACATGGAAATAGTCCAGCAGATGGAGCTTCTCACTCACAGAGCCAAGAAGTTTTACAAGAGGAGAGGGAGGAAGTTTCCTAGCAATGCAACCAGTGGAAAGTTTGGGCTGGATAAAAGCAAATTGAAGTGTTACAACTGTAACTAAATAGGACACTTTGCTAGAGAGTGCAAGGCACCAAGAACAAGTGGTGGCCAAGCACAAACCAGGCCAAACTACACTGATGGAGCTCCCTAGAATGAGAAACCCAAGCAGCAAGCGACAGTTGCTGTTGAAGAAGGAGGCTTTGATTAAAGCTTTCAGGTTGAGGATGCATCTCCAAACCAAGCACTGATGGCAGATCATGAAGAAGCCAAGGTATTGGAATATCTATGTACACCTGAATGTATTGCTAAAGTTAACAGATATAGGTCCTATAACATAGAGATGAGAACTGATCTTGAGTCCTTAAACATTTTAAAAGCTAATTTCAAAAGAGTTGAAAATGATTTCAAACTTATAATAGAAGATTTCAAGTTGTCTTTGGAAGAACAATATGTCTTCAAGTCAAATAACTAGTTATAAGAAATTTACCTTCGAAAGAAATTTTGAGATATCTTCCGAAGCTTAAATATGCTTTTAAGTACGTACATGTATTTAAAAGACCATTTTCTTCTGAATGCAATTAAGTCTAGGAAGATTTAGAGAAAACCATTTCATCTCTTAAGTAAGAACATACCAACTACAGGACTCAGATAAAAGATATAGTCACTAAGTTAACTGAGTTCCAGACTGAGCTTGTGATCAGCAAAGCCAGGGCAGAAAAATACATTCTTGAAGAAGAGACCTTCATGAGCATGATATCCTCATCCTTACATGTAAAAGTTTGTTATCAGAATAAACAGGGACTGGGATCTATTGAGATAGCTCCTCCACATACTCTATTGTCTGTAAGATCTCCAACGTGTTAAACTTGTGAAGATGAGCTTCCCCTCATAGACCCCATTGATGAAGAGAATGAAGAGAAGATAGTGAAGGATGATTCTTAGAGGAGTGAAGTAGATCATCCTAAGAAGTGTCACTATTCTTCTAAGGAGATGAAAGAATCTGTGATGACCAAGTCTAAGAGAAAGAACTTGATCTGAAAAGCCAAGAGGAAATCAAAGAAGGCTCAAGAGATCAAGGCCACTTTCAACTCTAAGCAGAAACAAGTGTTTATCTCTGCAAGATTTGAAGTGGTGAAAACTAAAGAATCAACTATGAACTCTAGTACCAGTTGTTCTAATTTATATCCAACTCATTCCAGCAAAGAGAAGAAGCCTGATTAGCTGTGTACCATTGCTCCACAGCCTGAACTATCTAGTTCCAAGAGCAAGCCTCACCCTAAGAAGCTTGTTGCATCATCTGTGAAGATGAAGATGGAGGTGGAAAGTGATCAAGTTCAGTCTTTCTCTCAAAAGAAGACTCTCAGAAGGAAGCAAATGGATTGCATCATGTATGGTAGTACTTCTCATCTTGCTAAGGATTGTATCTACAATCCTAAAAGTACTATCCACATGATCAAAAAGAAAACATCTGAGAGGAAAATGTTTTCCCTTCAGAAGCTCCAAGGTGAAAAAGAAGACAAGTGAAAACTTTCCTTCGAAAGAAAAATTGGTCTCGGAAGAAATGAATGCTTCCGAAGTACTGAAGCCTACTGTAGTGAAAGCAAGATCTTCTGAAGGTCAAGTCTCCAAAACTTCCAAAGTTGTCAAAACATCCAAAGTATTGAAGGTCAAGTCTAATCTTCCAAAAGATGGTGTGGAAGATGAAGGAAGACCAAGTCACTGGAAGTTCTTCATCAACAACAGCTAATGATCCTCAAAGCTTGAATATAGGATCACTTACTGTTATATTTTCTTCAAATCACTTTGATAAGACCAAGACCAATAAGGCTTGGGTTTCCAAATGGGACAGATGAAGCCTGGCATCTTTAAGACTACGAGGAAGCCAACTGTTGGCTTCTCAGGGGTAGAAACAGCCCTTGTCCCAAAAGTGTTAGAGCTTATTGCTCTAGGTGACAACCTAGCAGCACCAGCTAGTGTTGAACCCACACCTTCTACCAATGAAAATCCAAACAAACTCCTACACATGCTACTCAGTTTGTGTAAGCCCCTATATCATCATCCATACAGGAGGAAGTGGACAGTGGAGCTCCTACTTCTCTTGAGGAGCAAACCACTACCATCTCACCAATGATCAGTGCTGAGGTTCCACATGCTCAGCCTGATGAGATCACAACCCCACAGCCTTAAGCCTTCACTCACAGTCGCAAAACTCTAGTGAACAACCTTCAAGGGACAGTTACCATCCCCAGCCTCTTGATCTAAACCAACCGATCCCAAACCTTGAATGCTATGATGATGAAGACATGGGATCAGTGAGTATCATGAGTCTCTCTTCTCCTCCCTGCTCAAGGAGAGATGAGTACTCCTGTTTCTCCCATGTCTAGTCCACATCCTCCACCTACTACTGAGGTGGATCTCCCTGAACCTGTTCAGGAGGTCCATATAGAAGAGGCTCTCACTTCAGCAAGTGACTACATTATTAAGACCTCAACCATGGCAACCGAACCCATTGACATTTCACTTGAAGCTGTCATGGTACAGGGTAAATCCAGCAGCCAAGAACAAGGTGCTGGTGATAAGGAAGAAGACCTTGGTCCTATTCTCTCATCCCCCTATGATTCTTTTAATGAAGATGAGGGGAGTCTGAAACTAGAGGTGCAAAAACTGACAAAAACATGCACCTATTTAGTCTCAAAGATAAGTCACCTGGTATCTCAGGTGACTATCTTACAAAGGAGGGTCAATGACCAGCAACTTGAGATCACCAATCTTAAGGGCAAGTTAGCTGAGAGACCACTTAGGAGAACTCAACCAGGTCCACAAGAACCTATGGATGTGACAGACCCAACCCCAAGCTCACCTATGCAAGAATGTGATGCTACCAAAAAAGAGGAGAAAGTCCAAACAATCACAGAACGTGGGAGTTCTTCACAGAGTATGGACTTTAAGGATACACCACCCTCACTTGCAATTGTCCATACTCATCAACCTCTTCAAGTCTACATGGATGTGGACATACTCATACAAAGTTATTTTGATGAGGGTATTACAAGAGCTATGCCTACCCTATCTCCTTACTTTGAGAACCTAATCATAGGATGGAGGTATGACACCGATAGAAGAGCTCTAGTCATCTCTAGATCTCAGGTTCAACAGGAAGTTTTCAACTTTTTAGCCTGAGCTTCTATGAGAGCATCCATTTGATTGGTCTTTTTCTTATCAACCCAATTCAAAATAGACAAGCTGGAAGATTAGCAGATAGGATTCAAGAAAGGGTGTTTGAAGAATACAAGCTGAGGTCAAAACTATATAGACAGAGGCTAGCAGGTAAGACTTTTGGTCAACTGGATGTTGAGGTGGACCCTAAGATTAGCTTCAAAGGGGAAGCCTTGATTGAAAGCCCAGAAGCTGAACCTGTGAACCTTGAGACAAAAACTTCTTCAACACCCATTACCCTCAGTGAAGCACTAGCTGGTGAAGGCAGTTCATAGCCTCTCTCTGGCCAGAGCTTGACTGCTGAACAAAGCAATAAATGCCAAAGCTCTCTCCACTCTGTGTCACCAAGGCCTGTGAGTGACAAAGGAAAGAGGAAACTGACTCCTGAGGAGATTGTGGAGAAGAAGAGAGAGAGACAAAGAGAAAGCTAAGGGGAGAAAGTTCAAGAGGGTCTTCAGGCTTCATGGAAGCTGCCATCAGGGCTGCTCCTAGGCCAAATACTCACAATGATGAGTTGAGGGCAGCCAGAATAAACTACTTGGGGACCAAAAACTACAATGTGGATGAACTACTCTCTCTCTCCTAAGGTGAACTGAATGAACTGGTTGACAAGGAATTGTCCAAAGAGAGGAATGAGGTAGAGGATGCAGCATTGCTCCTCAAGAACAAGGAAGAAATAAGAAAGAAAAGGCTCTACAAGCATGCTCCTACACTCTCCCCAGTTCAAGAAAGTCCGAGAAAGAGGCTGTGGCAATGGAACAACCTCAGGTAGACAAGGAAGCTGATAGACAAAACATGATTTGCTACTTGACTGCCACAGGTCTCTATCAGGCATCTGCACTTCTTCCCTTATCATATGAATATGTTGAATTTAAGTATCTTAAGTAGCTGGAGCAACAAGCTACCAAAGAATGAAAGGCTGCTAAGAGAAAACTAAGGGAAGAAGCTGCAAAGTCAAGAGCCATCATCCAAAAGAGCCAATAGAAGTCTGCTGACAGAGAAAGGATGATGAGCTTCTTAAAGCTGTATGGATTCTTCGAAAGGCGGCTTGGTCCAATGTCTATATCCACTATGGATGAGCAAATCAGGGTGATCAAGCAAAAGATTAAAAAGGGAGAGCTTGTTAACTTGCATTCTCTACCAAGTCCAGCTCAACCTGAAGTTGAGGTCAAAGTTGAACCCCCTGAGACAACACAACCTAAACCTAAAGCTAAATCTCAGCCAACTTCATCTTCTAATCGACAGCAGGGTTCTCTTCACTCTCTTCTGAACCTGTGAGAAAAAAGAACCCAACTGAGAGAGACATGGTAGAACAACCTAATGGTGAAGACCAGTCCTCTTAGTTAAAGACTTCAAAGAGGAGGAAAAGGATGGCCAGGAAGAGTATTTCTAAGAAGAAGTCAAAGGCATCCACCTCTACATCTCAGGGTGAATTAGAGCATACTGAGGTAGTGGAAGAAGAGGCTGCTCAACCAATTCCAACTCAAGTAGAGCCTCTTACAACTAGAAGACCCATATTGTCCTGGACTTTTGCTACTAATCCAGATAGGTGGTATGTCATTAGAGATCAAGGAGGTCAAGTTGTCTATTTCTGGCAAGACATGTTTGATCTTCCCCTACATGATCTCCATGACATGAGAAGATATTATGAGAGACTGAGGGATCTTGACCAGATGATAAAGAAAGGTATGGTCTTAATCCCAAAAAGAACTATCAACATCTAAAAAACTTCTTTGTTTTGGTGGCATCAGCCTAGGGGGAGTTTGTAAGTAATATTAGAATGCTAATGCAACCAAAAAAGCCAAAAAAACCAAGGGGCTTTCTGCATGCATGCATTGATGTATAAGGTAGAAGTTACTTCGGAAGTTTTACACTTATTACTAAAATTATTCTAAGTGTAAAACCTTCCGAAGCCACAGACTAAATCTTCCTAAGCTAAAGATGAAGTCTTCCGAAGCCAATGAAGTGAAGACTGATTTCTTCTAAAGACAGAGAGGACATGCTTTCTCTGATCTACTTTTCCATAAAGTTGACTTACTTTCAGCTGCAACTCTGAAGACTCACCAACTTATACAAGTTGGTGAAAAGGTCCATGCTTAGTAAACTGTAGATTATGGTCTTGAGTCTGTAACTTCCTACATTGTACCTTTTATCCTTTTTATAATATATTAGGATGTGCGTTATGGCATGTCATAGTCACTAGTCAACAGGCAATCTACCTTTTGACTTTACATTGATCTTGTTGTCTAGATTAATGTTTCCAGCTGGCCTTCAAAGTATGGCCGGATGTAGGATGTAGTATCCAGTATCTCAGGTCCTTGTGTTTCTTTTTATGCTTTGTAACACTGTAAAAGAATTTGAGAGCGATATAGAGCATCCTTGAAAACCATATTACTTTGTTCTTGTTCTTAGTTCTGTCTCATTTACTTGTGTTCTTAGTATCATTTACATAAACCCGGTTCTCCATTTGATATGTTAAGTGTTCTAACACTCCTCATTGAGAGACTGATTGTATTGACCATCCCTTAACCGGTCCTGCAAATAACTACAATGATCTTCAATTCACCGAAATTCCGACGACCATCGAATGAGGTGGTCCGCCCCCATTCTAGCGGCGGTGAACAGATAGGGGGTTACACGTCAATGTATGTGATATCGACCGCAGCTTGAATCCAGCTTGCATTTCCCTAATATAGGCAAATCAGAGAATCTAACAAGGTTTTCGAGGCTACGGGTCAATTCTTTGACCTCAGAACGGAGTTAGTGTTATAGGAAGCCCGATCTGGTGGTGTCACTCAAATCCTCACCGGTGGTATTTTGACAATAAAATGTCAGTGTGTGGGTGGATGGGTTGACGTTGACCTTACCACGCAGTTGGTGGTGGTCCCGTAAAGGGGTAGCCGGAATAAGAGCAGAGATCATTTGCAATGAGGAGTTCTAACATGTGCTTTAAAAGTTATACTATTAGCTACAGTACTCTTTCTTACAGAGGAAAGTTGATGTTTAATATGATTTGAATTAGTAAAAATGTAATTATCTTGATCGGTTACATCTTTATATATACTTATTAGAGCATTCACATTAGATTTCCCATCACATTCTTATAATTACACAAAAAATACTATTTTTTGCTCTACTTTCCAATTAAATAATACTTTTTATATATTTATCATTAGTTTTTTCTTCTCATCCACTCACAACCACTTTTAAAGAAATTTAAAATTTTATAGAAGTGAGAAGTGTTTTTTCATAAAATATGAAAATAAAGATGAACAGATTACACTTAGTATGACTGTCGGGTACGTTCGAGTTTTGAGCATTTAAAATGGTTAATCATCCAATAATGACTATCTCTTCTCCCTCTATAGATCTTTAAGGGGGAGGGTTATGAATTTTTGAACATTTGTATGAAACTGATTCTCTTGTCCTAACATCTTTTGGAACTGGTAGACGCGTGTTTAAACGAAGCAGATGTAGATCGATTATGCTTGAGAGAAAATAAAAAAAGGGATGCTCGGGCCTTGTCACTCATTCAACACGTTGTCCAAGATGACATTTTCTCAGGAATTGCATGTGGGTATTAGAAGTAATCAAGAAATTATTCAAATCTAAAATCAAAGATAATGTTTATAGAAAGTCAAATCCAGAAAGCTAAATTGTTGTAATTAACTGGAATTTGGGAATTGGGAGTGCGGTCCCGACTGAGAAAATGATAGATATACCCGATTAAAATAACACCTATCCTACAAAGTTGGGTCACACATTTGTCGTTCAAAAAGAAAAAAAAACACTAGAATTTGGGAGTTGTGTTGGTAGTTAATAGCAGCCAAATGTAAGGGGTATAAATATCCTAATTTACCCTTTGTTTTCAGTGTGTTTATGTGTCTATATTTTGTACCTATTTTAACCAAGTCATTGCACATTTATTTGCAAAATCTTAACCCAATTTTCATCATATTTTGATTCGATCCTAGGCAACAAAAATGGCATTAGTGAGGTGAATTAGAGGATGATCAATCAAAGGCAGTCTTCATCAAAACAAAAAGAGAGCAGCAAACGAAGAAGTATGTAGAAGTGATCCAAACCGTATAATTTTAATTTAGGCCGAAGGCCATGATTAAATCGAACAAATATTTTGATATATGTAGAGGCACAAGACATCAAAATTAAGGAATAATTATTGACGACATCAATCATGAAGAAAGGAAGAAAAGCAGAGTAGTGCAAGTTAAAGAGGGAGTTAAGAAAAAAAGAGTTTTGTCACTGTGTGGATTTTGTGTGCTTATGGAACTTTAAAATGGAAGAGAGATGATAAAAATCATAAGAGACAAAGAAATAAAAATCTAGAATAGAAAGTTGTTGAACATATGCATGAAAGCATTAAACTTATATTCAATTCGGAATATGGTTAACAATCTTTCAAACAGTTGAAGCAATTACCTTCAGTCCAAATCAAGACCTGTTTTAATTTTGACAAGACGACGTTAACTCCTCTTCAATCTTGATCAATAGGTCTAGAGAGCCAAAGTTATAAATTGGAATGTAAAAGTTAATCGAAGAATATTTGAATGTCAAGCAAAGAAGGAACAGATGGACTACAAATCAGATGAACTAAAGAAAGTTTTGATTAGGGGAGTGAATGTTAGAATTAGAAGTAATCAATAAATTATTCAAATCAAAAGTCATTGTTATGTCTATAGAAAGTCAAAATTAGAAAGTTAAATTGTTGTAATTAGTAGGAATTTAGGATTTGTGTGGGTAGTTAATAACCGCAAATTGTAAGGGGTTTAAATACCCTAACATACCCATCATTTTCAATGTGAATTAATTGTGTTTGTGTGTGTATCTTTTGTTCTTGTTTCTCACTAATTCACTACACATTCATGCGCATACTTTTAACAAATGTTAATCCTATTTTGATTAGATCCCTGCAACATTAAAGCCATCATGATGTCTAAAAAGCATGGAATCTGCTACAAACTGAATATCAAGGTAACTTAAAAGCTAGGCTAAAGAACTTACAGGAGTTGAGAGGAGAATTTGAAACTCTCCTAATAATGTATGGAGTTGCAGATTTCTTATAAAAAACAATGAAGATTATAAACCAAGACTGCGCATATGCTGAAGTAGTGTCAGATTAAACCATGGTAGAGAAACTGCTGACAAGTTTTCCACCATGATGGGATCATGTAGTAATAATGTAAGGATTACACTTAGAGGCTAATGCAACCAAAGAGCTCCCAGCATGCACATGTGAAGTACAAGGAAGTTACTTCGGAAGATTTGATATAACTCAGTGAATTATGCTAAGTATCAAATCTTCCGAAAGCAAAAGACCAAATCTTCCGAAGCCAAAAATGAAGTCTTCCCAAGCTTCAAAGACAAAGTCTTCCGAAACCAAAGACTGATTTCTTCCGAAGACTGAGAAGACATGCTTTTTTGAATCACCTTTTGACAAAAGCTGAAGTATTTTCTATAGCCACCTCTGAAGACTCACCAACATATATGAGTTGGTGAAAAGGTCATACGTTTGTCAAACTCTAGATTAAGGTCTTCAGTCTGTAACTTTCTACTTTTGTACTTTTATCCTTTTTGTATAAGATAAGGATGTGAGCTATGGCATGTCATAGTTATTAGTCAAAAAGGAATCTGCCTTTTGACTTTACATTGATCTTTTTGTCTAGATTAGTGTTTCCAGCTTACCTTTAAAGTATGGCCAGCTGTAAGATGTAATATAAAGTGTCTCAAGTACTTGTCATTCACTTTACGCTTTGTAACACTTTGTAATAGAACATGAGAGCAATATACATCATTCTTGAAAACCCTATTAAGTGTGTTTTTGTTCTTGTATTGTTCTTTACATGTGTTCTTTGTTTCACCTTTTAGCCGGTTCCCTATTTGATATGTTAAGTGTTCTAACTCTCTCCTAACAACTGTGAAACTATTGCATTTAACCCCTTCACTTGTCTTGAAATTGGTATCAGAGCTCTTCAGGCTCTTGATTGTAAGAACTCACCATCTTAGATCTCTTCAGTTTCATAAAACACTTACCAGCTCAAATGGCAGCTCTCATAAAGGTTGATATAGAAATGGTACTATGACAAAGTCTCCACTGATCACTCTTGATGACTTTGATACTTGGTGCCAACGTATGAAAGGGTTCATCAAGTCTCAAGTCAGCAGGATGTGGAGATCTGTTGTCACAGGACCTCACATCCCAAGTGCCACTTCAGCTATCGATGGTGGTAGGATGATACCAAAGGAAGTGGCTAACTATTCTGAAGAAGATTGGAAGAAAACATACATAGATCAGAAGGCCATGACCACCCTCCAAATTGCTCTTCCCAACTCTATATACACAGGCTTCAAGAAGTGCAAAACTACCAAGCAGCTTTAGGAAAAACTGAAGCTCATGTATAAGGGGTCTGATGAGGCAAAAGAAAACAAGAAGGACCTTATAAAGCAGCAGTTTGAGAACTTCACCTACAAGATAGGTGAAACAATGACTCAACAATACTTCAGGTATGTTAAGATTGTAGATACTCTAATGGATGTTGGAGTCAAGCTTGAAAATAGGGACATAGTGAAGAAGTTCATGTTCCATCTTCCCAAACAATGGACTCACTACTGTGTGGCCATTAAGAGAACTAAGAACCTCTCCACTCTTACTCTCACAGAGCTATACAATCAGCAGAGTTCAGCCCTTCATGTGGTTGAAAGGGACTGCAAGAACCAAACATCATCTTATCTGCTTTCCTGACAACTCACAAAATAGCCCTTTCATCACCTTCCCTGAGACACCAAGGGAGAGCTACATCCAAGGAATCCCATTCTAAGAGACAAGCTCATCACAAGCCTTTATGTCTACTGATGAAAGTTGTGGCAACTTTCTCTTCATTCTTGAAGACTTGGACTGCATCCATCCAGAAGATCTGGAATACATGGAGATAGTGTAGCAGATGGTTCTTCTCACTCATAGAGCTAAGAAGTTCTACAAGAAAACAGGAAGGAAGTTCGCAAGCAATATGTCCGATAAAAAGTTTCGCCATGATAAAAGCAAGGTGAAGCGTTACAACTGTAACCAAATGGAAAATTTTTCAAGAGAGTGCAAGGCACCAAGGACAAATAGTGGCCAAGCACAATCCAGAACAAACTACACTGATACAGCTCCCAGATCTAAGAAGCCAGGCCAACCAAAACAACAAGCTACTATTGCTGTTGAAGAAGGAGGCTTTGACTGGAGCTTTCAGGTTGAAAATGTTTCTCCAAGCAAGCACTGATGGCTGATCATGAAGAAGCCAAGGTATTAGAATATCTTTGTACACCTGAATGCATTACTAAAGTTAATATGTACAAGTTCTACAACTTGGAGGTGAGATCTGATATTGAGTCCTTGAACATTTTAAAAGTTGATTTCAAAAAGCTGAAAAAGTCTATAAACTTAAAATTGAAGATTTAGATAAAATAATTTCAAATCTGAAGCATGAGGACACAAATTACAAGACTCATATCAAAGATCTCATAACCAAGTTAACTGAATGCCAGGCTGAGCTTGTGATCAGCAAAGCCAAGGCAGAAAAGTGTGTTCTTAAAGATGAAACCATCAATACATCTTCATCCTTGCATGCAAAGATTTACTATCAGAACAGGCAGGGACTAGGTTCAAGTGAGATAGCTCCTCCACACACTCTACTATATGTAAGATCTCCAAGATGTGAAACTTGTCAAGATGAGCTGCCTCCTATTTATTGATCCTATCCAAAAGAAAGATGAAATGATGAGGAGATAGTGAAGGATGAACCTAAAAAGAGTGAAAAGGGTTATCCTAAGCAGGGTCACTATTCTCTTAAGAGAAGAAGGAATCAGGGATGACCAAGTCTACAACGAAGAACTTGATAAGGGTACCGAAAAGAAAATCAAAGAAAGCCTAAGAGATCAAGGCCACTTTCAAATCCAATTAAAAACAAGTTTTTATCTCTGCTGGATTGGAAGTGGTGAAATCTGAAGACTCAACTATGAACTCTAGTACTTGGAGTCCTAGTTCATGTCCAAATCATCTGGTCAAGAAAAGAAGACAGATCAAATGTGCATCACTGCTGCACATCTGAACCATCTAGTTTCAAGAGTAAGCCTCATCCTGAAAGCTGCTGCATCATCTACAAAGATGAAGAAGGAAGTAAAACGAGATCAAGCTTAGTCTTATACTAACAAGAAAACTCTCAGAAGTATGCAAGTTGAATGCATCATATGTGGTGGCACTTTTCACTTTGTTAAGGATTGCCTCTACAATCCAAAGAGTACCAACCATATGACTAAGAAGAAAACATTTGAGAAGAAGAAGAAGATAGCTTCAGAAGAAAAATCTCTTCCTTTTGGAATCTTCAAACTATATAAAAAGATAGGTGAAAAATTACCTTGGTAATAAATTTTGGTCTTGGAAGAAAGGAATACTTCTAAAGTACTGAAGTTTGCTGCAATGGATGCAAAAGCTTCCGAAGGTCCAGTCTCCAAAACTTCTAAATTTTTGAAGGCCAAGTCTACTCTTACAAAGATGGTGTGGAAGATGAAGGAAGGCCATGTGACTGAAAGTTCTTTATCAACAACAGCAAATGATTCTCAAAGCTTACATATAGATCAGTAACTGTTGAACTATCTTCAATTCACTTTGATAAGCCTAAGACCAATGAGGCTTGGGTTTCCAAATGTAAGTAACCATCTCTTTTGGGCAGGAACATCTAAAGACCAAAGAAAATGTATGGATCATTGATAGTGGTAGTTCTAGGAACATGACAAGCAATGGCTCTTTCCTTTAGAACTTTGAAATAATTGATGGAGGGCCAGTTGCCTTTGGAGGAGAATCTGGTGGTTACGTCATTGGAAGGGCAGGGTCACAAATGGTAAGCTCAGCATTGAGAAACTAAACTATGTTAAGGAGCTTGTATAATCTCTTGAGTGTATGACTAGAGACATAACATGCTCTTTACTGAGCATGAGTGCATGTTCTCAAACTTGGGGTTGTCATTCCTTAAGAGCATATCCTGCTCAGAGTCCCCAAGAAATGGAATATGTACAAGATGGATTTGTAGGAAACATCCCCATCAGGAGAAGTTTCTTGCTTTCTATCTAAATCCAATAGTGTGAGTCTTTCCTTTGGCATAAAAGAATGTGCCCTATAAACTTTATTAATATGAATAAATTAATAAGAATGATTTGGTAACTGGAATGCCAAAGAAAGAGTTTACAAGTGATGATCACTGTGTTGCATGTCTAAAGGAAAGCAACACAAGGTGTCTCACAAGCAAAAAAAAAAAGAACCCTGTCACTACTCCCCTACATTTATTGCACATGGATCTCTTTGGCCCCACTAGTCTAATGAGTTAGGAAGGACCTCATATTATTTGGTAATCACAGATGACTTCACAAGATCACTTAGGTCTTCTTCTTTAGAACTAAGGATGAGACCCTTAAGATCTTGAACATCTTCATTCTAAAATTGAAAATCAATGTGATCACTAGGTCAAAATCAATATGATCAAGGAACTGAATTCAAGAACCAAATCCTTGATTCATTTGTGATGAGAAAGGTATTGTAAGACAATATAGGGCTCCAAAGACTCCTCAGCAAAATGGTGTTACTGAGAGGAGAAATAGTATACTTATTGAAGCTGCCAGAACCATATTATTTGACTCTAAACTACCCATCACCTTCTGGGCAGAGGCAGTCAACACTGCCTGCTATATGTAGAATAGAGTTCAGTAGTCAAGACTCATGGTAAGACTCTTAATAAGCTATGGAATAAAAGGAGACATTTCATTGGTTTCCTTAGGTCATTTGGATGTCCTTGCACTATCTTGCATACCAAAGATCAGATAGCCAAATTTGTTAAGAAATCAAATGATGGACAATTTATTGGATACTCTTCCCAAGCTAAGGCTTATAGAGTATACAATCTTAGAACTAGAGTAGTTAAGGAGTCAGCCAATGTGACCTTCAATGAACACACACTCAGTGTGAAAGGTTCTGGTCCTGATTGGCTGTTTGATCTTGATTTAGTTACCAACTGTTTTAACAAATCTTGTGAGAATATTAGGATCTACAGACAACTTATCAATAGGAGGTCCTGACCTAAGATTTGAGCTGAGAAGATCATGTGATCAAACTACTTCAGTTCCAATGGTAACAAGTCCTTCAATTGGAAATCTTGTCAGCACAACCATGATAAACTCTTCAGCTGATACATTTGATGTGCCTATAAATTCCAGCATAGAGGCACAGAACTCAAATGAAGGAGTTTCCAATACGGGAGAGAATGAAGGTGGTGATAGTGATCAAGAATTTCTTGATGCTGATAACTACTCCATAGAAGACAACATCAATGATGTAACACTCTCATTGGATCAAGCTTCTCTTGATAAGTGTGTTGATATGGTGGATGTCACTCAATCACCAGATATGAATTTCACCAATTTAGATTTTTCCAATCAACTTGCTATGATTCCTCAGCTAAGGATCTACAAGTCGCATCCCACCACAAACATCATTAGAGATGTTGAGATAGGGGTAAGAACAAGAGGACAAACCATGACAAAAATGTTTGTCTTCACTCTTGTTTCTTGTCCAAAAATGAGACACTATCATAGTACCTTGTTCTGCATGGATACAAGAAGGGTACTATTGATAGCATACTCTTCATTAAATGAATAGGGAATAACTTCATGCTGGTTCAAGTTTATGTAGATGACATCATCTTTGGGTCACCTAATCTAAAGCTCTGCAATGACTTTGAGGAGTTGATGAAGAATAGTTTTGAGATAAAAGCCATAGGGGAACTCAATTTCTTTCTAGGAATTCAAGTGAATTTGGTTGACAATGGCATCTTCACAAACCAGTTAAAGTATGTGCAAGGCATACTTACAAGATTTTATCTGACTGAGTGCAAGGTTGCTAAGACACCCATAGCTAAAATCACTCCATAGGACTTGATCTTGAGGGGGAGTATGTTGATGAATATCTCTATAGGGCTATGATTGGGTCTCTTATATACCTACAGCCAGCAGGCCTAATATCATGTTTGCCACATGTATTTGTGCAAGATATCAAGCCAACCCCAAGATGTACACCTGGTTGCTATCAAAAGGATTCTTAGATATCTCAAAGATGCCCCCAAACTAGGCCTTTGGTATCCAAAGAATTCTGACTTCAATCTGTATGCTTATACAGATAGTGACTATAGTGTCTGCAACATGACTGCAAAGTCAACATCAGGGGGTTGTTAATTCTTTATGGAAGAATACTCTTATGGCAATGCAAGAAACAATCCTAAGTGTTTACATTAACTATTGAAGTTGAATACATTACTGCTGCAAGCTGCTGCGCTCAATTGCTTCGATTCAGAATCAAATGCTAGACTATGGATTCAACTTCAAAGAGACTCCCATCCACATAGACAACAACAGTGCTATCTCCATTATAGAGAATCCTATGCAGCAATCAAAGACAAAGCACATTAACATCAGGTATCATCTGATTAGAGATAATTTTGAAAAAGTATTGATAAAACTATTCAAAGTTAAAACAAATTAACAATATGCTGATCTGTTCACAAAAGCCGTTGATAAATAGAGATTTAAGCATCTTGTATCAGCTATTGGGATGATTAACTTTGAGTAGATTTTCTTAAATTAAGTTCAAGTTTATTTTCATAAAAATGTGTGACTTAAGTTGTCTATACTATCACATATATAAGCCTAGTTTACTTGGAGAAATTTTTCAAAATGGTATTCCTTAAACTCTTAAGAATTTAATATATGTTTCTTTCAGAGGACACCAAGTTGAGTTGGAAGAAATTATATCTTCAAAACAAATAACTATTTGTAAGAAATTTACCTTCGGAAGAAATTCTGATGTATCTTCCGAAGCTTAAATATGCTTCTAAGTGCTTATATGTTTTAAAGGACAATCTTCTTCCAAAAGCAATTAAATCTTGGAAGCTTTATCCTCTATTTGAATAAAATTTTGATATTTGATATCTGATCACGTGATAGTAATTCAAGGCTTAATTGATCTAATTATGTGATTTTACATCGTTGTTATTGGGAATGATATTACTTTAGTTGTGTTTGTTATAGGTATTCGAAGCCTAAACAAGCTTAATTGGATGAAAAAGAAGCCAAACATGAAACTACAAGAACTAAAGATGTAAACATCAAAAGTTACAAAAAAGGCACAAAATTAGGTGTACCGGCGTATGATATGCCGGTATGGGTGTATAATACGTCGGTCGGCGTATGGGCGGCCTATCAAGTGGGCGTATTAGAAGAAATTATAGAAAGTTGGGCATATGATACGCCGGTATGGGTGTATAATACGTCGGTCGGTGTATGGGCGGCGTATCAGTGGGCGTATTTAGAAGAAATTATAGAAAGTTGGGCATATGGATACTGATATGGGCATATGATACACCTAGGGTCGGCGTATCATACGCTGTCACCAAAAATCTTCTGAATTTTGTGTATCTTGAAGTTATTTAAGCATAATCCAACCCTAATTCGGAGAACAACTTTCCAAGTTCAATTCTTGATGATTCCAAGCTGATTTGTGGTGATCTCAAGCCTTTCCATTTATCGTAAATCATCATTTATCATCATTAAATCAAGATTGAAGATCCGATGAAGATCATTAGTGGCTAGTTCTTCTTTGATTGCTTTTAAGAGTACAATTCATGTCAAGTGAAATAATTAGTATGTTTGATTAGGTTTTTGTATTGAACAATGGATTAGTGAATGAGGTTTTATGTTTTGTTTAAGTTAAAGGTTTACTTATAAATAAAGTTATGTGCTTGATTATCAGTTTTCGGTTTCCTTGCATCGTGAGCTCAATAAGAAAAGTAGACAACGTGATATAGATGAATTGGTAACTTTGTGAACGAACGAGTCATAAAAGATTGTTCCTTTGTTACCACTTTAATCAAAAGCTATGATCTTGAAGTATTATTTCTTTCAAACCCTAATTTGAAAGTATCAATTGTGGATCTTTTTGAATTGGAAACCCGGAAGTGATTGTTTCTTATTATTTAGCTAAATCAGTTTTAAAGTTTGTTGGTTTTTGCATTAATATTTTAGGGATTGTTTAAAGTTTCAATTTTTAATATTAAAGTTCATGTTTTTAAGTTAACTGAGTCATACTCGTTAAACACTTTTCATATATTTCTTGTGGAGACGACCTTACTTACCCTTACACAATAAAGGTAGCTAAGACCGATATAATAAATTGTTTTGATAGAGTCTCGACAACCAGATCAAAAATGGTGTCGTTGCTGTGGAATTAGTGCGCTTAGGTTTAATAGTTTTATTTGCTTTCTTAAAAATTTATAAAAAAACCCTAAAAGATTTTACTTTTTTGTTTTTTACTTGTTTTCTAGTTCAGTATTACATGAGGTATTTGTGTTTTCTTGTTTATAGGTAATCATTACGTTAATGCATACAAAATTTTAGGAAGGACCTTACCATTGAAATTTGATCCAGAAATTGAGAAGACTTCAAGAAAGAATCGTGTGTTTCACAAAGCATCAACTTTAAGGACTTCTCAAATTCATGGTCATACAAGATCAGATGAAGGTACATCATCAGCAGCAGCTTATCGGATGTTAGTAGACTTTCAAGAATGCCTGAAAGTAACCAGTCAAGAATGATGAACAATCCAGAAAACCAAGGAGTACCACAACCCAACCAACTTTAGGAGATATTCCATTACCCATGTTCCCTCAACCTGATGATCCTCCACCTCAACCACAACCAGTGTAACCTCAACCTTAGAGGCCGATCCCTGTAAATCAAGGTATGCAACACCAACCTCCTCCCATAAATTTCCAACCAATGTGAAATTTCTGGGGTGCGTGTTTTCAGAGTTTTCAGTCGAAGGAAGTCATCTAATTATATAGAAGAGTGGATTGAAGATCAAGTCGACATGGACGGACCAAACCAACATGATTTTGGGGATTATGGGAACCAACCGGGCTATTGAAACCGTCAACCAAATTGGAATCAAGGTGGTTTTGCTCAACCACCCATTCGCAGCAACGTTAAAGGTCAACCATTTAATGGCATACTGGCCAATCTTGGAGCGCAACATTATATACCAGAACATGGTGTGGATAGTCACTTTTCGTCCTGCCATTGCTATCAATTCATCTCCTATAGTTTCACCAACACAAAGGGACGAGCTTTTGAAGTCCGACCACAATGTTTGGGAATTCTCCCTTAGTTCCATGGTATGGCAACTGAAGAATCATATTTGCATATATCTGAATTTGAGGCATCATATAGCACCATTGGTGGCCAAGGCTTTTCTCCAGACGAAGTTAAATTGGTCATATTCTAGTTTACCCTTAAAGACAAGGCCAAACAATGGTTCCTATCTTTACCATCTGCAAGTATTCACACATGGGTACAAATGCAACAACAATTGTTGGATGAATACTATACTTCCCAAAGGAGAAGTGATGTAAGGTGAGCATTCGAGGATTTACACAACAATCAGGTGAAAGTTTCATGAAGCTTTTCATCGATTCGAAGAGATGCTAAGAACTTGTCCACATTGGCATAGCTAAGTGGGAGTTGATTTTAGCATTCTATGATGGGCTATCATCAGAGGATGCTAGAGATGTAAATTCTACAAGTGCAGGAACATTCACCTTAAACCATGAGGATGATGATTAGGATATTCTTGAAAGGGTGAATATAATTTCCAAGAAGTGTGCATAATCAACCCGAAGGTCAAGGGGTGCAAACATAAAGATGGTGAATGATCATGTGGCCATGGATAGAATTGCGGTTCTAGAACGAGAAATTGCAAGCCTTAAACTTGGAAAGTGAGGCGTGGTGAACATATCTAGTGAGTATGAAGTATGTGACATGTTCAATGACATTGGCCATACATCAGTCACATGCTACTTGAATTTGGGGAAGAGTGAAAGTGTACATCAATTACAAGGCCAAGGAGAAAGGAAGACATACGATATAATTCTAACACATATCATCCCGGCCTTAGAAATCACCCAAATCTTAGATATGGTAACAATACTAACCAATTGAGTCCTCCTTTTCAGGTACCAAATCAAGGAAGCAACCAATATCAAGGCCAACAACAAGAACACAATCAAGGCTGTTATCAAAGGAACAACTATAATCAAAGAAGCTACCAACAAGGTGGTCAATATCAACAAAGGAATCAACAACATCAACAAGGTGCTTCCACTTGCAATGGCAATAACAACGTAAGAAAAGACCAATGAAGCCATTGCCAACAACCAGGACAATTAGCTGAACAATTGTCTGGACGAGAACCGGGGAAGCTTCCAAGTGATACAAAAAAGAACCCTCAACATGAAGCCTCAAGTTCAAAGAATGTGCACATCAACTCGATTAGTATCGTTCCTAAATCTGAATGTATTAATTATGATTTAACCTTTCTTTCTCAAGTAGTTGCAGGTAACGATAAGAAAGTTGATGAAGTGGAAGGAAGTGACTTAGGAGAACCAATTATTCCTATTCAAGTTGGGAAATTTAAAATCAAGCAGGCACTTTTGGATTATGGAGTTGGTGTGAACATCCTTCCGGGAAGTTTGTATGACCAATATGACTTTGGTTCATTAATGAAACTGATAAAAATTAGTGTTTGCTAATTCGACATGGAAACAACCCTCGAGGAATGGTCAAGGATGTGATCATCAAGCTAGGAGAGTTCTACCATCCGGTGGACTTTATAGTGCTTGACTATGCACTAGTAAAGACAAATGAGCGACCAAAGGTAATTTTAGGTCGACCATTCTTGGCAACAACGAAAACTCAAATCAATTGCCGAGATGGAATTATCGATTTGACATTCAAAACCGTAAGTTGTTCTTTAACGTGTTTTCAAAATCAATTACATAGTTAATAATGATTGTTTTATAACAGATGATACTAACGGGTGTGCTCCTCCTTACATTTCACATGTAAGCAAGGACATCACTAAGAAAAATGGTTTTAACCCTGATAGGTTTGAACTTGAAAAGGTGGAAAAGGATGAAAATGTAAAGGTGGAGCCATTAAGGAAGGAGAATCCGAGATGAAAGGTAAAGATGGGTAAACTACTGGATCAAGTGCATTCAAGGGTCAAAGAAGAGATGTTTGACCAATGTGGGCGCAGACCAGAAAAACTATCAAGTTGGGAGAAGCGGCTCTTTAAAGAGAAATTTGGAGAGAAGCACCCAATACGACCACCATAAGTGGTCTCAGGTAAGGTCTGGCTGAAGACTTTAAACTTAGCGCTAACAGGAGGCAACCCGCGAACCTTTGGGTATGTTCACTAGAAAGCCTCACGAGACTACAACTCATCCACTCGGGTCTACCGAGGGGTTTAAAGGCTTGTTGCATACGCTAAATGCAATTGTGATTCCTACGAAAGTGAGTTTTAACTCTTTTATTAGTGTTTGTTTTTTCTTTGGTTTGCTTTGTTTTGTTTTGATAGTCAATCACTAGACGCAAGCACTCAAGTGCGGGGAATCACAAGTAGGTTGATGAAGGCTTCCGATAATGATTGATATCAGGTCCATGTGCTCTTTCCACTACTTTGGGTTTGAGCAATATTCTTTTAATGCTTTCATTGAAATTAATTGATAATATGTTAGGATATGACATACTAGTCTCCCTTCGCAATGAATTGTCTTGATTAGCAATAATAAGAATGAAATTAAAATCTACTTCCCTATACTATGAAAATACCAATTGTGACTACCATACATTGAGGAAAATGTATCTCAAGTGTGGGGATGAGGGAAGAATTAAAAAAATTGAACCTTTTTAAAAAATAAATCTTCTAATAAGCTTAATTATGCAAGAGACCAAATTTTTTTTCATACATGGTTAATTATCACTTGTTTGTGTATGTATAGATCCCTTGGCATGCTTGTTTTGAAATTATAGTAAGCCACTCCCATAATGAGCTTTTACAAAATTAGGTAGAATTCTTAGGAGGCATAACAAACCGGATTGTAGATGACATATGGGCTTTACATTTTTAACCCTTTCCCACCGTTTCTGTGAGAATTTAAGCCTAATTAAGCAATTCATAGCATATGTTGATTTACTTTATATTTTTGCATAATGAGGGAAACCATAATGTCATTAATGTGCATTTAAGTTAGAACTCATGTAATTGATGTGTGTCAAGATCATGAACCAATATGTGCATGAATGTGATAGAGGCATAGGAATAAACCATTTGTTGAACCTTTTCCTTTGAATTCTATACCTTAATAATTTTCCTTTAGACACCATATTAAGCCCCAACTTGTCATTTGAATAACCCAACATAATAAGCCTTCAAAGCCTTAGCCTTTTTATGAAACCTCAGGTGATGAAGTCCAATCCATGACATGTTTAGAAGTGTCGTTTCAGTAATAGTTCAATAACAGTATAATTGGTTATGAGTTTGTGAAAAAAGAAGAAGAAAAAAAAAGAAGAGAGAGAGAAAGAAAAAGAGCTAAATATGAGGTCAAAATGACCAAATATGTAGCAACAAAAATAGTGTGGGAAATAAAGAATATTATTGCAACTAGACGATAGAGATTAATAAACAAGACGTCTAGCATATTAAATTGGATTTCATTTACCATTATCCACTCTTAAATCATTTCTATCCCACCTTACACCTTAGCCTAATATTACAACCCATAAAAGACCTCTTGATTTATGCATTATATTGTGTTAATTGATGGCGATATGATTAATATACGAGCTTATGATAAAAATGTACATTCTTGGTTTGAGAGTTCCAGATATACTAGTATATAATCACTAGTCCACAAAAGAAACCGAGAGGAGTGTTCATTGTGAGGAATGTGAATGCATGAATGTTTGAAGCAAAAGGTGAAGTTATGCCAACTAAAGATTCTAAGTTTAAAACATATGTGGTATTACATGTTGGGTTGTGAATCTTACATAATGAAAGTTTAAAACTAAGTATGCCTTGGGACCTTAATGTATACAAGGTTGTGATAATTTTGCATGTGTGATTAATTAAGGTGAATTATGGAAGTGAGTTTGTTTGAGGACAAATAAAAGGTTAAGTGTGGGGTTGTGATCATGTGATAATAATTCAAGGCTTAATTGATCTAATTATGTGATTTTACATCGTTGTTATTGTGGAATGAGATTACTTTGGTTGTGTTTTGTTTATAGGTATTCAAAGCCTAAACAAGCTTAATTAGAAGTAAAAGAAGCCAAACATGAAACTACAAGGACTAAAGATGTAAACATCAAAAGTTACAAAAAAGACACAAAATTAGGTGTACTGGCGTATGATATGCCGGGTATGGGCGTATAATACGTCGGTCGGCGTATGGGTGGCGTATCAGTTGGCGTATTTGGAAAAAAATACAGAGAGTTGGGTGTATGGATACTGATATGGGCGTATGATACGCCCAAGTTTGGTGTATCATACGCCGGTCACCAACAATCTTCCGAGTTTTGTAGATCTTGAAGTTATTTAAGCACAATCCAACCCTAATTCGGAGAACAACTTTCCAAGATCAATTCTTGACGATTCCAAGCTGATTTGTGGTGATCTCAAGCCTTCCCATTGATCCTAAATCATTATTGATCATCATCAAATCAAGCTTGAAGATCCGATGAAGATCATGAGTGGCTAGTTCTTCTTTGATTGCTTTCGAGAGTACACTTCATGTCAAATGAAACAATTGGTATGTTTGATTAGGTTTTTGTATTGAACAATGTATTAGTGAATGAAGTTTTATGTTTTGATTAAGTTAAAAGGTTTACTTATAAATAAAGTTGTGTGCTTTGTGAGCGCATTAAGAAAAGTAGACAATGTGATATAGGTGAATTGGTAACTTTGTGAATGAATGAGTCTTAAAAGATTGTTCTTTTGTTACCACTTTAATCAAAAGCTAAGTTCTTGAAGTATTGTTTCTTACAAACCCTAATTTGAAAGTATCAATTGAGGATGTTGCAGAATTGGAAACAAGGAAGTGATTGTTTCTTATTATTTAGTTAAATCAGTTTTAAAGTTCGTTGCTTTTTGCATTAATATTTTAGGGATTGTTTAAAGTTTGAATTTTAAATATTAAAGTTTGTGTTTTTTAATTTACTGAGTCATACTCGTTAAACACTTTCCACATATTCCATGTGGAGACGACCTTACTTACCCTTTGACAATAAAGGTAGCTAAGACCGATATAATAAATTGTTTTTGATCGAGTCTCGAACACCAGATCAATATCTTCCGAAATGAAATTTATGTGAGAGTGAAAATACTCCAAGTATTTTTCTTCTGAATTCATTCTCATCAGACCAAGGAATATCTTCTGATGTCAAATTGGTTTCGGAAGTTTTCTCAAAACTTTCGAAGACAAATTACCTTTGGATGATTTTAGACTTTTAAGAAAACTACCTTTTTCGGCACTTTTTCAAAGGTGGGACCGACATCCGGATTTCAAAGTTTATCCTTTTGCATTAACTTTGTCTCAAATGCTTATCCTGTATATATATTCTTACAACGATTCCCCCTGTTTAACCTTTCTCTTCATCTGCAAAAGTACTAACCCTAAATTCACCCACAAACCAACTTTTTTCTTAGCTTTCTTCACTTCTAAGCTACTCAAAAGGGCCAACCCTGATCCCTGAAACCAACCAGATTTTTCCATGCATCTATACAAGCAACACAATCAAGTTGCTTTGTTATCATCTAAGAAAGATCCAGGTTTCACATATGTTTGCCGCTTCTTAACTCACTCAAACTACCTCACTGCCCTCACAATAGACCTTCCATTATATGAAGATCAACTCCTAAAGTTTTGGAGAACCTACCAAGAGCTCATCTTGGACGGTGAGAATGCATTGTCAGCCACAGTGCAGGGGAAGACAATTTTCATCACTCCAGCCACCATCAACTCTTATCTGAGGCTGGATGATGAAGAAAGCGATTTGTCCTTCCCCTAATCTACTCTCAACTACTCATTCCGGTAGATGGGCTATGAAGAGGACTACTCAGTAAGAACCTTCAAGAAAGGTAAGGTTTCCTCATAATGGAAGTACCTCCTCCATATGATAATCACTATTTGTCTAACAAAAATGGAGGTTAGGACTAGATTCCTGAGGACTTATCCTACATGGTCAATGGGATGGTTCAAGGGTTTAAGTTCAAGTACTCACAGTTTGTCTATACAAATTTGCTTTCTAACTTGGACTCCTTAGAGTACTATATGTTCCCTAGATATGTTAAACACATTCTTAACTATGAACTGGGCTCACAGTTAAGAGGAACGGGTAATACTCTTAAATGTGGTCAGATGAAGTCCGACATTTTCAAAACCATAAGAAAGTCCATTGTTGGCTTCTCAGGGTTAGAAACAACCATGATCCCAAAAATGTTAGAGCTCATTGCTCAAGGTGACAACTTGGCAACACCAGCCAATGTTAAACCCGCACCTTCTATATCTGCACCACTCACAAAGCCATAAATCATCCACACCTACTCAAGAAATTTCAAACGAACCCCTGCTCAGTTTACTCAGGTTGAGCAGGTCCCCATTTTATCACCTGTGTAGGAGGAAGAAGAACCAAGAGCTCCCACTTCCCTTGAGGAGCAGATCACTCCCTCTATTTCTCAGATCAGTGCTGAGGTTCCTCATGCTCAGCCTGATGAGCTCATAACCCCAGCCTTAAGCATTCACTCTGAGTCTCAAAACTCAAGTGATCAACCTTCAGGGGAAAGCTACCATCTCCAGCCTTTACACTTAAACCAACCCATCCCTACGTTCTATTCTGTGATGATAAGGATATGGGCTTTCATGAGTACCATGAGTCTCTCTTTTGCACCCTTGCTCAAGGAGAGATGAGTGCTCCTGAATCACCCATGTCTATCCCACATCATCCATCCCGAACTGAGGTGGACATTCCTGAACTTGTTTAGGAGGTCCATAAGGAAGAGACTATCACCATCGCAAGTGGGTTATATAATAACACCTTAACCATGGCAACCCGGCCCATTGACACTTCTCCTGAAGCTATCACTGTGTAGGGGAAATCTAGCAGCCAAGAACCCCAAACTGGTGGTAAGGAAGAAGACTTTGGTCCTATTCTCTCATCCCCCTATGATTCTTCTGATGAAATGAGGGGAGTATGCAACTAAAAGTGTAAAAATTGTCAAAAATATGCATGTATTTAGTTTCAAAGTAAATCACCTGGAATCTCAGGTGGTTACCTTACAAAGGCAGGTCAGTGACCAACAACTTGAGATCACTGATCTCAAGGGCAAGTTAGCTGAGAGACCTACCAGGAAAACTCAACCAGGTCCATAAGAACCTATATATGTGGTGGACCTAACCCTTAGCTCCCTTGTGCAAGAGGGTGATGCTACCAAAAAGGGGAAGAAAGTCCTACCTACAATCACAGAACCTAGGAGTTCTACCTAGAGTATGGACATAGAGGACTCACCACCCTCACTTGCAACTCTCCATGCTCAACAATCTCCTCATGCCTACATTGATATGGATGCCCTAATTCAAAGCTTATTTGGGAGGGTATACTAAGGGCAATGTCTACCCCATCCTATCTTGTTGAAAATCCAATAGTGGGATTGAGGTATGACACCGATAGGAGAGCCCTGGTAATCTCTAGGTCTAAGGGACAACAAGAAGTCTTCAACTTTCACAACCTGAGATACTATGAGAGCACCTATTTGGTTGACCTGCCACTTGCTAACCCAAGTCAAAACAGGCAAGCTTCAAGGTTAGATGAAAGGATTCAAGATAGGGTGCTCGAAGAGTTCAAAAAGAGAACCAAGCTATATAGAAAGATGCTAGAAAGAGTTCAAGATAGGGTGATTCGCCGACCCTGGGCGTATCATACGCCCATATCAGGATTCCTACGCCTAACATTCTGGTATTTCTTCTAAATACGCCCACTGATACACCACCCATACGTCGATCGTCGTATTATACGCCCATACCCGTAGTATGGTACGCCGGTATGGCTAATTTTGTGCCTCTTTGTAACTTTTTATGTTTACATCTTTAGTCCTTGTAGTTTTGTGTTTGGCTTCTATTACTTCCAATTAAGCTTGTTTAGGCTTCGAACACCTATAAACAAAACACAACCAAAGTAATCCCATTTCACAATAACAATGATGTAAAATCACATAATTAGATCAATTAAGCCTTGAATTATTATCACGTGATCATGAACCTTGAGACAGGAGCTGCGTCAACACCCAGTACCCTAAGTAAGGCACCAGCTGGTGAAGGTGTTTCATAGCCTCTCTCTAGCCAGAGCTAAAGTGCAACACCAAGCAATGAAGGCCAAAGCTCTCTCAACCCTGTGTCACATAGCCCAGTGATTGAAAAATGGAAGAAGATGACCTCTAAGGAGATTGAGGAGGACAAGAGAAAGAGAGAGAGAGAGAGAGAGGAATAGGAAGGCAAGGGGAGAGAGTTCAAGTAAGACCCCTTACTTCATGGAAGATGCAATCTGGGCAGCCCCCAGGACAAACACTCAGGAAGATGAGTTAAGGGCAGCCGGATTGAACTATCTGGGGTCTAGGAACTACAATTTTGATGAACTCATCTCTCTTCCCTTGGAATAACTAAATGAACTGGCTGACATGGAAGTGGTAGGGATCTATCTGAAGATTATGAGGCTGATGCAACCAAAGATATTCCAACATGCACTAAGGAATAAGGATGAACTTGCTGCGAAAGCTTTACACTTTCTAAAACTCTAAGTGTAAAGTCTTCCGAAGCCAAAAGTTCAGAAGAAATTACTTCAGAAGCTTTACACTTAACAAAAAGTATTCCAAGTGTAAAAACTTCCGAAGCCAGAGGCCAAGTTCTTCCGAAGCCAAAGATGAAGTCTTCCGAAGCTTTAAAGACAAAGTCTTCCGAAGCCATTTTGCTATGAAAACTGATTTCTTCGGAAGATAAAGAAAAGATGCTTTTTCTGATCTACTTTTGATAAAGCTGACCAATTTCTACTGCAACTCTGATAACTCACCAACTTGTATGAGTTGGTGAAACTTCCATGCTTTAGTGAATAGTAGATAAAGTCTTTGTGTGTAATTTTCTTCTTTTGTTCCTTTAGACGTTTTTGTAATAGGAAAAGTTAGTAAGCTATGGTATGTCATAGTCACTAGTCAAAAGGAAATCTGCCTTTTGACTCTAGATTGATCTTGTTGTCTAGATCAGTCAATTCCAACTGTCCTTCCAAGTATTGACAGTTGTAGGTTGTAGTATAAAAGAGTCTCAGGTCCTTGTATTTTAAATTATGCTTTGAACACTTGTAATAGAACTTGAGATCAATATACAACATCCTTGAAAACTAATACTTGTCTTATTGTTCTAAGTTCTGTTTTTTTGTTACCTGTGTTCTTTGTAACTTCAAAGTATAATGTTCCCTATTTGAACTATTAAATGATCTAAGATCACTACTCTTGTGAAACTAATTGTAGTTAACACCCTTACCCGGTCCTGCAATTGGTATCAACGCATTCTAGGCTCTTGATTGTAAGATCTCACCATCTTAAATCCTCTTAGTTTCACACTTCACTTAACTTTTCAAATGGCAGCTATCTCAAATGTTGATATGGAAACTGGAACTATGACAAAGTCCCCACTGATCACTCCTGAGATTTGATACTTGGTGCCAAAGAATGGAAGGGTTCATCAGGTCTCAAGATTCCAGGATATGGGAGTCTGTTATCAATGGACCTCATGTACCATACACAACTTCAGCTGCTGCTGGTGGTGGTATGATACCAAAGGAAAGGGATGATTTTTCCGAAGAAGATTGGAAGAAAATTGATATTGATCAGAAAGCTATGACAGCCCTTCAAACTGCTCTTCCTAACTCCATCTACAGAGGTTTCAAGAAGTGCAAGACCGCCAAACAGCAATGGGATGCACTGAAACTGATGTATGAGGGGTCCAATGAAGCCAAAGAGAACAAGAAGGACCTATTGAAGCAGCTGTTTGTAAATTTCACCTTCAAGACAGGTGAAACCATGACTCAACAGTACTTCAATTACATTGAGATTTGGGACACTCTAGCTGATGTTGGGGTAACCATTGAGAATAGAGATATTGTTAGGAAGTTCATGTCCTTTCTTCCCAGACAATGGACACACTACTGTGTGGTCATTAAGAGGATTCAAAACCTCAAGACTCTTACTCTCATTGAGTTTTATGGAATACTCAGTGGATACCAGATGGAGATTAACATGCAGAACTCATCTGGTAACTACAACACTCATTAGAGTTTAGCCCTTCATGTGGTTGAAAGGGATTGCAGAGAACCACAACACCATCTCATCTGCTACCCGAACAAATCACAAAAGGGTCCTTTCATCACCTTTTCGGAGACACCAAGGGAAGGCTACATCCCTGGAAGCCCATTCCAGGAAACAAGTTCTTCACAAGCTTTTATGTCTTCCGATGAAAGTTCAGGAAACTTTCTCTTCACTCTTGAAGACCTGGACTGTATCCATCCAGATGGTTTGGAATATATGGAAATAGTTCAGTAGATGGCTCTACTGACTCATAGAGCCTAGAAGTTCTACAAGAGGACTGGGAGAAGGTTTCCTAGCAATGCAGCCAGTGGAAAGTTTGGGCTGGACAAAAGCAAGGTGAAGTGTTACAACTGTAACCAAATGGGACACTTTGCCAGAGAGTGCATGGAACCAAAGTCAAATGGTGGCCAGGCACAATCCAGGTCAAACTACACTGAGGGAGCTCACCAGAATGAGAAGCCAAGACAGTAAGTTGCAGTTGCTGTTGAAGAAGGAGGCTTTGACTGGAGCTTTCAGGTTAAGGATGCTTCTCCAAACCAAGCACTATGGCAGACCATGATGAAGCTAAGGTATTGGAACATCTTTGTACTCCTAAATGCATTGCTAAAGTTAATAGATACAGGTCCTATAACGTAGAGATGAGAACTGATCTTGAGTCCTTAAATATCTTAAAAGCTGACTTTAAAAGAGCTGAAAATATTATAAACTTAAGATAGAAGATCTAGAGAAAACTATTTCAACTCTTAAGCATGAGCATACTAACTACAGGACTCAAATCAAAGATCTCATTTCAAAGTTAACTGAATGCCAGGCTAAGCTTATGATCATCAAAGCTAGGGTAGAAATATGTGTTCTAGAAAAAGAGACCTTCAAGAACATAATATCCTCATCCTTACATACAAAATTTTGTTATCAGAATAACCAGGGATTGGGATCAACTAAGATAGCTCCTCCACACACTCTATTGTTTGTAATATCTCCAAGGTGTGGAAGTTGTGAAGATGAGCTTCCCCTCATAGACCCTATTGTTGAAGAGGATGAAGAGGAGATACTGAAGGATGACTCTGAGAAGAGTGAAGAAGATCATCAAAGAAGGGTCACTATTCTCCTAAGGAGAGGAAAGAGTCTGGAATGACCAAGTCAAAGAGAAAGAACTTGATTAGAAGACCTAAGGGAAGATCAAAGAAGGCTCAAGAAATCAAGGCCACTTTTGACTCAAAGCAGAAACAAGTGTTCATTTCTGTAGGTTTTGAAGTGGTAAAGACTGAAGACTCAACTATGAACTCTAGTACCAGGAGTTCTAGCTTAGTTCCAAATCATTCTAGCAAGAACAAGAATACTGACCAGCTATATACCACTGCTACACAGCCTGAACCATCCAGCTCCAAGAGCAAGCCTCTCCCTAAGAAGCTTGTTGCATCATCTGTAAAGATGAAGATGAAGAAGGACAGTGATCAAACTCAGACTTGCTCACAAAAGAAGACTCTCTGAAGGAAGCAACTCAACTGTGTCATGTGTGGTAGTACTTCTTATCTGGCTAAGGATTGCAAGTACAATCCCAAAAGTACCATTCACATGACCAAGAAGAACACTTCTGAGAAGAAGAAGGGACAAACAACTTCGGAAGGAAAATCTGTTTCCTTCGGAAGCTCCAAAATGAAGAAGAAGACAAGTGAAAACTTGCCTTCGGAAGAAAAGTTGGTCTCGGAAGAAAGGAATGCTTCCGAAGTACTAAAGCTTGCTGCAGTGAAAGAAAGATCTTCCGAAGGTCCAGTCTCAGAAACTTCCAAAGTTGTCAAAACTTCCAAAGGTGGTGTGGAAGATGAAGGAAGACCATGTGACTGAAAGTTCTTCATCAACAACAACAAATGATCCTCAAAGCTTGAATATAGGATCACTTACTATTACATTGTCTTTAACTCATTTTAATAAGCCCAAGACCAATGAGTCTTGGGTTTTTAAGTGTAACTAATCACCTCTTTTTGTGCAGGAACTGTTAAAGACCAAGAAGAATGTTTGGATTATTGATAGTGGCTGTTCCAGGCACATGACTGGTAATGGTTCTCTGCTTCAAAATTTTGAGAAAATTAATGGAGGACCAGTTGCTTTTGGAGGAGATACTAGTGGTTACATTTCTGGAAGGGGCAGAGTCACAAATGGTAAGCTCAGCATTGAGAAGGTAAACTTTGTCAAGGAGCTTGGATACAATCTTCTGAGTGTATCCCAATTTTGTAATCAGAAACACCACATGCTCTTCACTGAGCATGAGTGCATTGTTCTCAATCCTAGGGTGGCCATTCCTCAAGAGCATATCCTGCTCAGAGCCCCCAGGAAAGGGAACATGTATAAGATGGATTTACATGAAACATCTCCCTCAGGAGAAGTTTCTTGCTTTCTGTCTAAAGCAAATAGTGATGAGTCTTTTCTTTGGCATAAAAGAATATGCCATGTAAACTTTAAGAGCATGAATAAATTGATTAAGAATGATTTGGTAACTGGAATGCCAAAGAAAGTGTTTGCAAGTGATGACCACTGTGTTGCATGCCTGAAAGGGAAGCAACAGAAAGTGTCTCAGAAGCCAAAGGAAATAAACTCCATCACTACTCCCCTACACCTATTACATATGGATTTGTTTGGCCCCACCAGTGTAATGAGTTTAGGAAGGACCTCTTACTACTTAGTGATCACAGATGATTTCACAAGATTCACTTGGGTCTTTTTCCTTAGAACTAACGATGAGACCCCTGAGATCTTGAAGAACTTCATTCTGAAAATTGAGAATCAATCTGATCACAAGGTCAAGACCATAAAATATGATCAAGGAAAAAATATTAAGAACTAAATCCTTGATACATTTTGTGATGAAATGGGTATTACAAGACAATATAGTGCTCCCAGGACTCCTCAGCAAAATGGTGTTGCTAAGAGGAGAAACAGGACATTTATTGAAGCTGCAAGAACCATGTTGTCTAATTCTATACTACCCATCACCTTCTGGGCAGAGGCAGTTAACACAGCCTGCTATGTGCAGAATAGAGTTTTAGTGGTTAAGACTCATGGTAAGACTCCTTATGAGCTGTAGCACAGAAGGATACCATTTATTGATTTCCTTAGGTCATTTGGATGTCCTTGCACCATCTTGAATACCAAAGATCAAGTAGCAAAATTTGATGAGAAGTCAGATGATGGACACTTTATTGGATATTCTTCCCAAGAAAAGGCTTATAGAGTAGTTGAGGAGTCAACCAATGTGACCTTCAAGTCACACCCCACCACAAACATCATTAGAATGTTGAGACTGGGGTAAGAACAAGAGGACAAATCCATGACCAAAATGTTTGTCTGCACTCTTGTTTCTTGTCCCATATTGAGCCAAAGAAAGTTGATAAGGCTCTGAAAGATGGAAGCTGGGTTGAAGCTATGCAAGAAGAGCTACTTCAAATCAGAAGACAGAAGGTTTGGAACCTGTGTCCTCTTCCTCAAGGGAAGACTGTCATAGGAACCAAATGGGTTTTAGGAACAAGAAGGATGATAGAGGACTTGTCGTCAAAAACAAGGCAAGACTAGTTGTTCAAGGGTACACACAAGAAGAGGGAATTGATTACACAGATGTTTTTGCTCCTGTGACAAGACTTGAAGCTGTAAGAATATTCCTGGGTTTTGGTGCATCCAAGGATTTCAAGGTCTACCAACTTAATGTCAAGTGTGCTTTTCTGTATGGGGTGATTGATGAAGAGGTGTATGTCAAACAACCACCTGGCTTTGCAGACCCAGATCATCCTGATTATGTCTGCAAGCTTGATAAAGCTCTTTATGGGCTGCACCAAGCTCCAAGGAAGTGGTATGAAACACTATCTTAGTATCTCTGTCAACATGGTTACAAGAGGGCTACTATAGATGGAACTCTCTTCATCAAAGGGACAGGGAATGACTTAATTCTGGTTCAAGTATATGTGGATGACATTATCTTCAGGACAATTAATCCAAAGCTCTGCAAAGACTTTGAGAGGCTGATGAAGAACAGATTTGAAATAAGTGCCATGGGGGAACTAAATTTCTTTCTGGGAATTCAAATGAAACAAGTTGACAATGGCATCTTCATAGGTTAGTCAAAGTATGTACACGACATACTTACAAGATTCAACATGACTCAATGTAAGGTTGCTAAGACACCCATAGCCAGAACCAACTCCTTAGGACCTGATCTTAAGGGGGAGTGTGTGGATGAACATCTTTACATGGCTATGATTGGGTCTCTTATGTACCTAACAACCAACAGGCCTGATATCATGTTTGCCACCTACATTTGTGCAAGATATCAAGCCAACCCCAAGATGTCACACCTGGTTGATGTCAAGAGGATTCTTAGATATCTCAAAGGTGCTCCCAAGCTTGGCCTTTGGTATCCAAAGAGTTCTTACTTCAATCTGTATGCTTATACAGATGGTGACTATGGTGGTTGCAACATGACTGTAGAGTCTACATCTGGGGGATGTCAATTCCTTGGTGGAAGGATTGTCTCATGGCAATGCAAGAAACAATCATGTGTCTCTGCATCAACTGCTGAGGCTGAATACATTGCTGCTGCAAGTTGCTGTGCTCAAGTGATTTGGATACAGAATCAGATGCTGGACTATAGATTCAACTTCAAAGAGACACCCATCCACATAGACAACAACAGTGCTATCTCCATTACAGAGAATTCTGTGCAGCACTCAAGGACCAAACACATCAACATCTGGTATTATTTGATTAGAGATAATTTTGAGAAGGGATTAATCAAATTAGTCAAAGTTAACACAAATGAACAATATGCTGATCTGTTCGCTAAAGCTTTTGATGAACAGAGATTCAAATATCTTGTATCAGCTATTAGGATGATTAACTTTGAATAGTTTTTTTTAAAAAAAACTTAAATCAACTTTATTTCTAAAACCTGTGGTCCTAAGTTGTCTATTTTATCACCTTCATAAGCCCAGTTTATTTTGGAAGAAAATTTTTAATGATATTTCTTAGATTTTTGAAAAATTTTCAAAACATATTTTCCTTCGGAAGATTTCAAGTTGCCTTTGGAAGAAATTTATGTATTCAAATCAAGAACTGCTTTTAAGAAATCTACCTTCGGAAGAAATTCTGAGAATATCTTCCGAAGCTTAAATATGCTTCTAAGTACTTGCATGTATTTGAAGGACAAATATCTTCCGAAAGCAATTAAGTCTCGAAAGATTTATTCTCTTTAGAATAAAACTCCCAAGACTTAATATCTTTCGAAATCAAATATGTGTTGGAAGAAAAAATCTCTAAGTATTTTTTCTTCCGAAGCCAAATTTTCACCATTCTTAAGAATATCTTCCGAAGCCAAATTGGCTTCGGAAGCTTTTTCTCAAAACTTTCGAAGCAAAAATTACCTTCGAAAGATTTTCAACTTCCAAGAAAACTACCTTTTTGGGCGCTTTTTTCAGAAGTGGGACCTACTTTCGGATGTCAAAGTTTATCCTTTTGCATTAACTTTGTCTTAAATCCATTCCATATATATTCTCAATGGTTCCTCTTCTTCTCACTCTCTTCTTCTTCCATAAATTCTTGACCTAAATTCTCCCTAATTAACCTTCTTCTTCACTAACAGACTTCCTTCATGGTAAACATTAATCGATGAAACCAACCGGGTTTTACCATGCACCTTCACAGACAACACAATCAGGTTGCTCTGTTAGACTCTGAGAAAGATCTTCATTTCTTAGAGGTCTGTCGATACCTTTCTGCATCTCACTACTTCTCCTCCCTTACCATTGATCCTCCTCTTTATGAGGATTAGTTACTTGCATTCTGGAGGACCTGCCAAGAGGTCACCATGGATGGGGAGAAGGCACTATCTGCTATAGTGCAGGGGAGGACAATCTTCATCACTCCGGCCATCATAAGCTCACACCTTCAGCTGGATGATGAAGAAGGTGAGTTGTCCTTTTCGAAAGCTGCTGTCAACTATTCTTTTCAGCAGATGGGCTATGAGGGTGACTTCTCAATCAAAATCTTCAGGAAGGGGAAGGTCTCATCCAAATGGAAATTCCTCCTCCATGTCATCATACACAGACTCTCCAACAAGCATGGAGGATGGGATCAAGTTCCATAGGACCTCTCCTTCATAGTCCATGGAATGGTTTAGGGAGTCAAGTTCAGGTACTCTCAATTTGTCTATACAAATTTACTTGCTAATTTATACTCCTTATAATACTACATGTTCCCGCTATATGTCCAGCACATTCTCAACTATGAACTGGGCTCACAGTTAAGGGGAACAGGTAATATTCTTAAATTGGGACAGATGAAGCCCAGCATCTTTAAAATACTGAGAAAGCCTACCGTTGGCTTCTCCGGGGTAGAAACAGCCCTGGTTCCAAAAATGTTTGAGCTCATTGCTCAGGGTGGCAACCTAGCAGGACCAGCTAGTGTTGAACCCACACCCTCTACCTTAACTCCACCCCCAAACCTCAAATTACCATCACTTACAAAAGAAAAACCAAAAGAACATCTGCACCTGCTGCTGACCATGTGCAGGTCCCCATATCACAACCCATGGAGGAGGAAGTGGAATCTCGAGCTCCCACTTCCCCTAAGGAGTAGACCACTCCCATCTCTCAAATGATCAGTGCTGAGGTTCCTTATGCTCAGCTTGATGAGCTCACATCCCCAACAACCTTAAGCCATCACTTTGAGTCTTAACACTCAAGTGATCAGCCTTTATGGGATAGTTACCACCCTCAGCCGCTAGACTTAAACCACCCAATTCCCAACCTTGATTTCTATAATGATGAGGACTTGGGTTACAGTGAGTACCATGATTCTCTCCTCTCTTCCCACACTCAAGGAGAAATGAGTACTCCTGACTCACCCAGGTCTAGCCCACATCATCTACCTACAACTGAGGTAGGTCTTCCTAAACATGATCAGGAGATCCATATGGAAGAGGCTCTCACTTTAGAAAGTGATTACATCAGTAAAACCTCAACCATGGCAACCCAGCCTCTTGACACTTCTATGGAAGTTGTCATGATGCAGGGGAAATCCAGCAGCTAAGAACACTATGCTGGTGATGAAGAAGAAGACTTTGGTCCAACTCTCTCATCCCTCAATGATTCTTCAACTGAAGATGAGGGGAGTCTGAAACATAGAGTGCACAAACTAACAAACACGTGCACCTATCTAGTTTTAAAGATAGTTCACCTGGAATCTCTGGTGACTATCCTATAGAAAGGGTTAGTGACCAGCAACTTAAGATCACCGATCTTAAGGGCCAGTTAGCTGAGATACCCTTAAGGAGGACTCAACCAGATCCACAAGAACCTGTGGAAGTGATGGATGACACGCCCAGCTCACTTATGCAAGAAGGTGATGCTACCAAAAAGGTGGAGAAAGTCCTCACAACCATAGAACCTGGGAGTTCCTACCAGAATATAGACATAGAGGAGTCACCAACCTCTCTTGCAATTGTCCAGACTTAGTAACCTCCTCAAGTCATGAATATAGACTTACTCATTCAACACTTGTTTCAGGAGGGAACTCTAAGGGCAATGTCTACTCCCTCTGAGAATCCAATTATGGGATGGGGGTATGACACCAACAGAAGAGCTCTTGTGATCTCCAAAGCTCAGGGTCAACTGGAAATCTTCAACTTCTCACACCTGAGTTTCTATGAGTGCATCAATCTGGTGAACCTTCCACTTATCAACCCAAGCCACAACAGACAAGCTGAGAGATTAGCAGACCGGATTCAAGATAGGGTGCTAGAGGAATTCAAATTGAGATCAAAATTATATAGACAGAGGCTAGCAGGTGAGATCTTTGGTTAACTGGATGTTGAAGTGGACTCTAAGATTAGCTTTGAAGGGAAAACCTTGACTGAAGGCCCAGAGGTTGAGCCTATGAACCTTGAGACAGGATCTCCCTCTACACCCAGTACCCTCAGTGAGGCACCAGCTGGTGAAGGTGTCTCACAACCTCTCTCTGGCCAGAGCTTGACTGTTAGACCAAGCAATAAAGGCCAAAGTTCTCTCCACCCTGAGTCACCAAGGCCTATGGTTTACAAAGGGAAAAGGAAATTAACTCCTGAGAAGATGGAGGAGGAGAAGAGAGAGAGGAAGAGGAAGCTGAGAGGAGAGAGTTCAAGTAGGTCCACAGGCTTCATGGAAGCTACAATCCGGGCTGCCCCTAGGGCAAATACTCAAGAAGATAAGTTAAGGGCAGCCAGGCTAAACTACCTGGGGACCAGGAACTACAACATAGATGAACTCATCTCTCTCCCCTTAGAGGAGTTGAATGAGTTGGCTGACACTGAGCTGTCAAAGGAGAGGAGGGAGGTAGAGGATGCAGCATTGCTCCTCAAGGCTAAGGAAGAAAAGAGATTGAAAAGACTCTACAAACAGGCTCTTGTCCTCTTCCCAGCTTAAGAAAGCCTTAAGATAGAGGATGTGGCAACTGCATAACCTCAGGTAGACATAGAATCTGATAAAATCAACATGATCAACTACCTGAGTGCCACAGGTCTCTATCAGGCATCTACACTTCTTCCCCTATCCTATGAGTATGTAGAGTTTGAATATCTCAAGCTGCTAGAGCAACAAGTCATGAAAGAAAAAAAGGCTGCTAAAAGAAAGCTTAGGGAAGAAGTTGCAAAGTCAAGAGCCATCATCCAAAAAAGCCAAAAGAAGTCTGCTGACAGACAAAGGATGATGAGCTTCTTGAAGCTGTATGGATTCTTCGGGAAGGAGGCTTGGTCCTATGTCTCTATCCATAATGGATGAGCATATGAGGGTGATCAAGCAGAAGATCAAAAGGGGAGAGCTTGTGGACTTACATTCTCCACCAAGTCCAGCTCAATCAGAAGTTAAGGTAAAGGTTTAACCCATTAAGACAACACAACCAAAACCTAGAGCTGTATCTCAGCCAACTTTATCTTCTGATCCATAGCAGGGTCCTCTTCTCTCTCCTTCTGAACCTGTAAGAGAAGAGAACCCAACTGAGAGGGACACTACTGAACAATCTGGTGCTGAAGACCAGTCCACTAAGTTGAAATCATCAAAGAGGGGAAAAAAGATGGCCAGAAGAACCCCTACAAAGAAAAAGAAAACTAAGGCATCCACCTCTACACCTTAGGAAGAGTCAGAACATCCTGAGGAAGTGCATGAAGAGGCTTCTCAACCAACTCCCATCAGAGTAGAGCCTTTTGCAGTTGGAAGACCCATCGTGTCCTGGAGTTTTGCTGACAATCTAGAAAGATGGTATGTCACTAGAAATCAAGGAGGTCAAGATGTCTACTTTCAGCAAGATGTGCTTGCCCTTCGTCTGCATGATCTCTATGACATGAGAAGATTCTATGAGAGTCTGAAGGATTCTGACCATATGATGAAGAGAGGTTTGCTGTTGATCCTAATGAGGACTATCAACATCTGAAGAATCTCTCTATTTTGGTAGCATCAGCCTAGGGGGAGTTTGTAGGGATCTATCTGAAGATTATATGGCTGATGCAACCAAAGATATTCCAACATGCACTAAGAAACAAGGATGAACTTGCTGCGAAAGCTTTACACTTTCTAAAACTCTAAGTGTAAAGTCTTCCAAAGCCAAAAGTTCAGAAGAAATTACTTCGGAAGCTTTACACTTAACAAAAAAATATTCCAAGTGTAAAAACATCCGAAGCCAGAGGCCAAGTTCTTTCGAAGCCAAAGATGAAGTCTTCCGAAGCTTCAAAGACAAAGTCTTCCAAAGCCATTTTGCTGTGAAGACTGATTTCTTCAGAAGACAGAGAAAATATGCTTTCTCTGATCTACTTTTGATAAAACTGACAAACTTTCTGTTGCAACTCTGATAACTCATCAACTTGTATGAGTTGGTGAAACTTCAATGCTATAATG
Organism: Flaveria sonorensis; assembly: GCA_025506505.1. Classification (NCBI taxonomy): domain Eukaryota; kingdom Viridiplantae; phylum Streptophyta; class Magnoliopsida; order Asterales; family Asteraceae; genus Flaveria; species Flaveria sonorensis. The sequence continues at coordinate 30,225,306 of CM046433.1, forward strand.
AATAGTAGATAAAGTCTTTGTTTGTAATTTTCTTCTTTTATTCCTTTAGACTTTTTTGTAATAGGAAAAGTCAGTGAGCTATGACATGTCATAGTCACTAGTCAAAAGGCAATATGCCTTTTGACTCCAGATTGATCTTGTTATCTAGATCAGTCAATTCCAACTATCCTTCCAAGTATTGACGGTTGTAGGTTGTAGTATAAAAGAGTCTCAGATCCTTTAATGTTAAATTATGCTTTGAACACTTGTAATAGAACTTGAGATCAATATACAACATCCTTGAAAACTAATACTTGCGTTATTGTTCTAAGTTCTTTTTTATTATTACCTGTGTTCTTTGTATCTTCAAAGTATCATGTTCCCTATTTGAACTGTTAAGTGATCTAAGATCACTCCTCTTGTGAAACTAATTGTAGTTAACACCCTTACCCGGTCCTGCAGAAGTGTCAAAGAAGAGGAAGGAGGCCGAGGCTATTGAATTGCTCCTTAAGATCAAAGAAGAAAGAAGAAGAAAAAGATTGTACAAAGCTCCTACCCTCTCCCCAGTTCAGGAAAGCCCTGAGGTAGAGGCTGTGGCCACTAAACAAGAAACTCAGGTAGGTAGGGAACAAGACAGACAAAATATGATAACCTACCTGAGTACCACAGGCCTCTATCAGGCTGCAGACCTACTTCCTCTATCTTATGAGTACATTGAATTTTAATACCTAAAGAAGCTTGAGCAAGAAGTGCTAAAAGAGCAAAAAGCTACTAAGAGGAAGATGAGGGAAAAGGCTATAAATTCAAGAGCCACCATCAGAGCAAATCAGAAGAAGTCTATTGATAGACAAAAGATGGTGAGCTTCTTGAAGCTGTATGGGTTCTCCAAAAGGAGACTTGGTCCAATGTCTCTATCCATAATGGATGAGCATATTATGGTGATCAAACAGAAGATCAAAAGGGGTGAGCTAGTTGACTTGCATTCTCCATCAAGTCAGATTGCACTTGAAGCTGAGGTCATAGTTGAACCACAAGAGACAACACAACCTTAACCTAGTGCTGCATCTCAGCCAGCTTCATTTTCTAACCCATAGCAGGGTCCCGATCCTTCTCCTTCTAAATCTTTGAAGGAAAAAGACCCAACTAAAAAGGACAAACAAGAACCATCTGGTACTCAAGGCCAACCTTCTTAGTTAAAGTATAGAAAGAGGAAAAGGATGGCTATTAGAAGGGACAAAAAAAAGAAGAAGAAGTTCAGGGCATCCACCTCTGCACCTCAGGATGGGTAAGAAGACCCTATGGTTGATCAAGAAGAGGCTGCTCATCCAACTCCCATTCAAGTACAGCCTCTTATTGCTGAGAGACCCATTATTTCCTTAGCATTTGCTACTAACCCTGACAGATGGTATGTCACTAGAGATCAAGGGGGTTAAAATGTATACTTCTAGAAAACCATTCTTGACCTTCCTCTACATGATCTCTATGACATGAGAGGGTACTTTGAAAGTCTGAGGAATCCTATCCAACCAATGATGACGGGAATGGTCTTGATTCTGATGAGGACTATCACCAGATGAAGATCAATATTCAAAGTGCTCCTTTAGTTTTGGTAGCATCAGCCTAGGGGAGTTTGTAAGGATTACACTTAGAGGCTGATGCAACCAAAGAGCTCTCAGCATGCACATGTGAAGTACAAGGAAGTTACTTCGGAAGAGTTGATATAACTCAGTGAATTATTCTAAGTATCAAATCATTCGAAGGCAAAAGACCAAATCTTCTGAAGCCAAAGATGAAGTCTTACGAAGCTTCAAAGACAAAGTCTTCCAAAGCCAAAGACTGATTTCTTCTGAAGAGAGAAGACATGCTTTTTCTGAATCACTTTTTGACGAAAGCTGAACTACTTTCCGTTGCCACCTCTGAAGACTCACCAACTTATATGAGTTGGTGAAAAGGTCACACTTTTATCAGACTGTAGATTAAGGTCTTGAGTATGTAACTTTTTACTTTTGTACTTTTATCATTTTTGTATTAGATGAGGATGTGAGTTATGGCATGTTATAGTCACTAGTCAAAAGGCAATCTTCCTTTTGACTTTATATTGATTTTGTTGTCTAGATTAGTGTTTCAAGCTTGCCTTCAAAGTATGGCCGGCTGTAGGACGTAGTATAAAGTGTCTCAAGTACTTTTCATTTTATTTTAAGCTTTGTGACACTTTCTAATAGAACTTGAGAGCAATATAAATCATTCTTGAAAACCCTATCAAGTGTGTTCTTGTTCTTGTTATGTTCTTTACTTGTTTTCTTTGTTTCACTTTAAGTCGGTTCCTTATTTAATTTGTTAAGTGTTCTAACTCTCTCCTAACAACTGTAAAAATGTTGCATTGAACCCCTTCACTGGTCCTGCAAATAATGATTGACATATCAAAGGATCTTAGCGCACTCACCTCTGATCAAATCATAAGATTTCTATTAGTACACATTTCTAGAATCAACTGAGGAATAGAATCATTTAAGGAATAGTATAGTAGGCTCTTCAAGTAACTACGGCTAATGAATAGGATCGAACTAGGTTAGTGCGAGTCGAGGTCGAGGATATGGTTCATTTGAAGAGAATCCATGAAATGGTACATGGTTTGTGCATAGCGGTTGCTAGAACCACATAACCGGTAAGAAATCTCTATCTAAGAATTATGATGTTAGTAAAATGATAAATACCATAATGGGTATTGAAAAGATTATAGAATTAGAAGGAAAGGAACCATAAAATTAGAGGTAGTTGGAAACCAGATAAGTAATATGAGATGAAAAAGTAACAAAGAAATTTAGTCAAATGCTTGATTTGTTGTTGAATGATAAACACTGCTACTTGTTATAATAAACACAAAGGAAATATCGACTAGATATAATGAAATGAAAGTAACAACTAAATAGAGAATAAAAAATAACTTCAACTCTATAATATGTGAAAACATGCACTTCATTCTTGGTCAACAACTTCTAATGTTCACGTTCTTTGAAAGACTCCCTATTACTCAAGAAATGTAAGGTGTTGTTTTCAAGAAACCTCACAGTTAATTTCATGCATCATAACCAGTGGAATCGTAAAAAGTTGAACACTAAGCAAGTCTCACATAAACTAATCTTTTATGTAATAGGGTCTTTGTTCAAAACATTTGTATCATAAATAATCTTTGAATGAGATGCCAGTCTTTAGATCCAGGAGGCTGTTCATGCCCATGCATCACAAGATTGGCTACACTTGGATTTACTTGAAATATATACAAAAGTTAGTGTTTCTAAGTGAGCTCTATCTTTTATTTAGAAATAGTATTCAAGTTCTGTAAGGAATTAGGTTAATGCTAGATCCCACGTCAACCAATGCATGGCTGATAGTAAGCTCGCTGAGTGGACACGAAATGGTAAAGCTCCAGGGGTCGGTCGACTTCTTAACAAACTTTTTCTGCAAGACTATAGAACACTTCTCATTAAGAGTGATAGTAGAAAATTCCTTGAGTTTCTTCCTGTTCGTAAGAAGATCCTTGAGGAACTTAGCATGCTTAGGCATGTCAGCTAGAGCCTCGATGAAAGGAAGGTTCACATGAGTTTTTTAAGCAACTACAAGAACCGTAAATAGTGAACATAGTCGCTCTTAGCTAAAAGCCTACCACGCGTGATGGGTTTATAAACTATCACACCCTAGCTATAGTAGAAACATTGAGGCATGATGAAATTGAATAATAACACAAGGATATAGAGTACTAAAGGAAATTACTTATTAAACCCGAATAGTTGGTTACATCCAATATTAAAAACAAATAAACTAAAGAATCAAATAAGTCTTAATTTTATTCAAAGTCTAACTAGGTACAACAAAAGCTTATCCTTAAAACCTAGCATGAGCAAAGAAACAAACTTAATTTCCATTACCTGAAAACATGCTAAAATACGTCAACTAAAAAGTTGGTGAGAACATAGGTTTATAATTATACATATAGTAGATAACAATGTACAAACCAACAAACAATTTACCAAATACAAGTAAGTAAACTATACATGAGTCCACAACAAACTCTAATGATTGAATGCCCTCCCGTCTAACCCCCTAACATAAGAGGTCAGACTAATTGTATGTTTATCTAGTATGCAGTTTCTGAATCTCCCACTCCTTCCAAGTCAAAAGGAATATGTTGACTCAAAGGACGCTTGGTATTTCATGGCATGCATCAATCTGAGTACCGAATGGGCTTTTCATGGTAATAGATCTATTTACGTACTCCCGTTGCTTCCCTAAAGTTAATGGTAGTTTAGATTTTAGAAAAATAGAGGGACTTTGTAGTAAAAAGTGTCATGGAATATAGCAACGTGTATAATCAGTTTAGTTTTACTAGTAAAAGAAAGTTCTCATTAAGTTTGCAAAAGACTTGTTTTGTCATTAGAATTTGAATTCCCAAATTGATATAGAGAGCATGTTTCCACCCCAAAATACAAAAAGGGGTTATGAACTCACCTAGTAAAGTAGGTGGGTTGATCTTGCAACTTATAGTAACTTGGAGTCAGGATTGCCCTAAGTAAGTTTATTAGTTTGTTTATTTAGTTGGCTGATTTTCATCGCTTAAGTACCCTGTCTTTCTTTAGCCAGAACTTTTTGCTTGCAATATAACTACATACCGGGTGAAACGATCCTAGATATATACTAGACTATGTCAAAGGTGTGTTTGGTATCTTTATAAAGTATAGGGAACTGGTGTAAATATAAGTTTAGAAAGGATGGGAAAAAAAGTTGTATTTTATAATAAAAATTGTTTTTTGACATTATATTCATGAAGATATTGGATTGTTACAAAATTTAAGGTTTTGATAGCTTTGGACGGATTCACGTACTAAATTTGCATGAGCTGTTTGAGGGGTCAAACCAATGAGTTAGAAGATGTTATTTATATGGTTGGAAAGATAAGAATCTGAATTTTAATCTAAAAAATGAATCGTCAAAAAAGATTTGTTATGAGGGATATATCGCTATTTGAAGTTGGCTTCGTGAATCTGTCAAAATCCAAAAATTCAAGCTTGATATGTTTAAACAAAGTTTTGATAATTTCATGTTTATTTGACATTTTAATCCATCTTAGATCCATTATTACTACACAAGCATGTTATTTAATCATAAATCCAAGATAGTTATAATTGAATTTTGATAAAATAAAACTTGAAAGGTATGAACACGAAGAACACTAAAACTTACTTGATGGGGAAAGTTTATTGGATCTTCAAGAGAGATTCTATGTCTTAAGATTTATTGATTTGGGAGATTTATATTTAGAATTTGGTATGAAAAATAATAAGAATAAGACACCCTATTTATAGTTAAAAATTAAGGTTTTAGGTTTTAACTAGGATTGATCTTCTTAATATTTTTATTAATAAAACTCTTATATTTTAGTTTAATATTTGTTAGATTTAGGATAATTACTAGTTAATTATTTATTAGTTTATTAGATACATATCACTTAAAATGAATAAAATAATAAAATAATAAGTATATATAATTTTGTAATTATCCATTCATATATATAATTATATTTTATTATTTCTAGATAATTATAGGACTTAATTTAATTAAATCTTTGTCCTTTGAACCAAAGTTACATGGTAACCCTAAGTTACACATATGTAAATTTTTCACCCTTATAGTTATATATGTTTCACTTATGTTGTAATTTTGCTTTGTTATATAATTTGGTTAATGATAGGGCACTTCAAGTAACTATTTATAGAAAGATCTAGTATTTATACATGTGTTATCATGGAATAACACTTGAATGCAATAGTATTACAGTGAATCATAATGCATGGAATATAAGATAGTTTCCTCAAATAGGTTTTTGAATTCAATCAATGTTTACATATGTAAATATCTTATTTATTAAAAGAGTTAATCAAGTAAGTTAAGCGTGAAAAATCAAGGATAAGATGATTCAAATTAACAATGAGATGTTTCGATTGTAAATGTTCGGTTCAGAAACCAAAGCGATTACGTTGACTTATCAAAGAATTAGGTCAACCACAACCTTAATAAATACACACGTACCTATAAGCAGATACTCACCCTAAGGGTTCCCAGGTAAGCTAAATGGATCAATCAAATGATTTGGATTTATATGAAAACCTTGCCTAGACAGAACACCCAGAGATATAGGCATCCAACTCTTCCAGCATTGCATGTGTTCATTTATGGGACTCAAACTTTGATAGGATTTGAAAATTAAGATTTAAAAATCCTTTTGATTTAGACATAATGGCTTAGAATATAAATGAGAATTGTGTGTGCATTGATTGTAATCAAAGTATAAGAATAATTATGTAAGACATATCACAATAAATCCTATCTAAGCATATAAGATACATGAAAGGACTCATATATGAGGTACTTAGTTATAGTATCGGTCATTCCATTTCTAATAACCTAATTCTCTATAACTAAGGCTCTGATACCAATCTATCATACCCTAGCTAAAGCAGAAACACTAAGGTTTGATGAAATTAAATCATAACACAAGGATAAATAGTACTAAAGGAAATTAGTAATTAAAACCAAATAGTTGCTTATATCAAATTTTAAAAATAAATAAACCGAACAATCAAATAAGTCTTCATTTTATTTAAAGTTGAACTATGTCGAACTAAAGCTTATCCTTGAAACCTAGCATGAGCAAAGCGACAAAATTAATTTCCATTATCTAAAAACATACTAAAATATTTCAACTATTGGTTAGAACATAGGTTCATATGTATACAAATAGTAGATAACAATCTACAAACCAACAAACAATTTTCTAAATACAAGTAAATAAACTATTATACATGAGTCCACAACCAACCCTAGTGATCGAATGCCCTCCCGTCTAACCGCCAGACATAAGACGTCAAACTAAAAGTATGTTTATCTAGTATGAAGTTTCTGTACATCCAGCTCCTTCCAAGTCAAAAACAATACGTTGACTCAAAGGAAGCTTGGTATTGATTGGCATCCATCAACCAGAGTACTGAATAGGTTTATCAGGCCAATATATCTCTCTACGTACTCCTGTGGCTTCCCTGAAATTAATGGTTGTATAGATTTTATAAAAATAGAGGGACTTTATAGTAAAAAGTTTCGTAGAATATAGAAATATGTATAATCAGTTTAGTTTCACTAGTATAAGAAAGTTAACATTAAATTTGCGAAAGACTAGTTTTAACTTTAGAATTTAAATTCCTAGTTTGATATAGAGAGCATGTTTCTGCCCTAAAATACAAAAGAAAAAGGGGCTATGAACTCACCTTGTAAAAAGGGGGTGAGGATTGCCCTAAATAAGTTTATTTAGTTAGTTTATTGTATTAGTCGTTAGTTGAGGGGTTGTTATTGTAAAAGTTCAAGAATGGTTGTCGTATACTACAATGTGTCATCCTAGAGTAGCACATCCAACAAAAAGATTCCCAGGAAAGAGTTGGTGGATTTTCATCACTTAGGTCCGTCTTTTTTAGCCAGAACCTTTTTCTTGCTATATAACTACATATCGGGTGAAACGGTTCTAGATGTATACACCAAGTCAAAGGTGTGTTTGGTATGTTTACAAAGTATAGGGAACAAGTGTAAATATAGGTCTAGCAAGTATAGGAATAAACAACTTGTATAATATAGGATTACAATTGAAACTATAAAGAATTTTACTAGAAATTTGATTCAAGTTGATAGATAATTATAAGAATCATTAAAGTTTGAATCTTTATTGTTTAAAACATATTTATATTACTTATTTTATAATAAAAATCGTTGCTTTACATTATATACATGAAAATATTGGAATGTTACAAAATTTAGGGATTTGATAGCTTTGGACAAATTCGCGTACTAAATTTGTGCGAGCTGTTTGAGTGGTCAAATCAATGTGTCAGAAAGCGTTTTTTATGTGGTTGGAAATATAACAGTCGAATTTTGGTTTAAGAAAAGAATCATTGAAAGAAGATTCGTTATGAGGGAGATATGGTTGTCCGAAGTTGGCTTCGTGAATCTGTCAAAATCCGAAAATTCAAGCTTGACATGTTTAAACAAAGTTTTGATGATTTCATGTTTATTTGATGCTTTAATCCATCTTAGATGAATTATTACTACACAACATGTTATTTAATCATAGACCCAAGCTAGTTGTAATTGAATTTCGACAAACCAAAATTGGAAAGGTATGAACACGAAGAACATGAAGAACACTAAAACATACTTGATGGGGAAAGCTTTTTGGATCTTCATGAGAGATTATATAGGTTAAGATTTGTTGATATAGGAGCTTTAGATTGAAAGATTTGTGTGAAAATAATGAGAACAAGACCCCTTATTTATAGTTGGAAAATTAAGGTTTTAGGTTTCAATTAGGATTCATGCTCTTAATATTTTAATTAATAAAACTCTTATATTTTAGTAGGGATGGGGATGAACGAATTGTTTTTAATTTTTAGAGTTAGAATAAGTTTAGTTTAATATTTTTTAGATTTAGGATAATTACTAGTTAATTATTTGTTAGTTTATTAGATATATATCACTTAAGTTGATTAAAATTATAACATAATATGTATATATAATTTTGTAATTATCCATGCACATATATATAGTTATATTTTATTATGTCTAGATAATTATATTAGTTAATATAATTAAATCTATTCCTTTGAACAAAAGTTACATATGTAACCCTAAGTTACACATATGTAAATTTTTCGTCCTTATAGTTATATATATTTCACTTATGTTGTAATGTTGCTTTGTTATAAAATTTGGTTATTGTTAGGGCACTTCCAAGTTATGGTTTATAGCAAGACCTAGTATTTATACACGTATTATCATAGAACACACTTGAATGCAATAGTATTACAATGTATCATAATGCATGGAATATAAGATAGTTTCCACAAATAGGTTCTTGAATTCAATCAATGTTTACATATGTAAACACCATAATAATTAAAAGAGTTAATCAAGTTGGTTAAGCATGAAAAATAAAGGATGTTACATAAGCTCTAGATGGCTTATTCTCTTTCTTCTTTCACGAAAACTCGCTAGACTGTGCACTACTTACTGGGCACAGCCTAGGGTGCAAATTACCAGCAAGAGTCTCCATCTCCATCTCTTCATCAATTGGTTCTGCAACCTCAACTGATTTCTCTACCTTTAACTTTCAACCACTCCTAGTAGTCACCGCCTTTGTAATGGCGTTTGGGTTAACCTGGGTGCTACTAGGGAATGATCCTATAGGCCTCCTTATCACTTTAGAAACTCAGTTATTGAATTTATCCATGACTTTATAGTCCGACCATAGTTAGGGTACTTATTCAGAAGTCCCTTGAATCGGTCCCATATCTTAGAGAAGGACTCCTAGCTTAGTGAAAGCATAGATAATATTTTTAAGATGAGCAGACTTAATAAGGGAAAGTATTTCTGTAGGAATTTAGTCTAGAAGTCAGTTCAAGTGGTGATGGATCCCTATAAGAGGGAGTCCAACCAAGCAGCGACCTAATCAGTGAGTGAGAACAGGAACAGACAAAGCTTAATGCATCCTCGGTGATGTTTTTAAGCAGGAAAGTGCTATAGACCATACCAAATTTAGTCAGATTAGAATATAGGTCTTAATCAAGCAATCCATGTCACTAGACCGAGTGATAAGCGATGTTAATCAAGATGGGTGGAATCTTTTAGTTGTTTGTTGTGATGGTGGGAAGAATGATGCTAGAACGAACGGGGGTGGGGTGGCACTAATAAGATTAGCTACGGTCCTACGGTCGGCCATAGCTACAGCAGATTTAAAATTGAGAAGAGGTACATGTGAATATGGGCGACGGAAGAACTCGTGCTCGGGCTCAGAGAATGGTGAAATATCGATTGGGCCCGAGGAACCTGTGTGCATACACTGAAAAGAAACATGCACGACACAAATCATAAACAAGCAGGAAAATAGTTTAAACAAATGTATCACTCACACAGATAAGCAACTAAGCACGTAAGACTAGAAACAACCTAATAAAGAAAATAAATAAAGACAAATATTGTTTATTTAATTATTAATATATTTTTAATAATAAATTATTTATTTTATAATATATTTATATATACATATATTATTTTTTAATACTTTATATAAGAATAAAAACTATACAACTACGAAAGTAGTAAAATGGCTAAATCCCCGACTCAGGTCGCCCTCAAAAGAGCAATGTGTCTCTGAAAACGACACCAAAAACCTGATGTGTGAAAAGTGTATTGATTAAATTAAACAAGTTTTAAAGATCGAAAATCTCCTAAACGACACACTACCGGTAAGTGTACTGATCGTAAGCAGTAAAACAAGTAAGCCCGTGTATCAAATCGTGGACGCAAATCTAACAAATTTTGATAAACTCTATCGAATCCTAGCTTACTAATTTGTTTTTTAGAAAAGTGATTTTTTTAATTAAATGCAATTCAACTAAAATAAACAGACAAAACTAAACAAAGAACAAACAACTTAATGAGCTAGAGAGAACTCAAATAGAATGAAAGGTAACTACCTAGGTCAGGAATCTTATCTATAATTCATAACTCTCGTAATTGGAAAATGGAAATGCTACTGGGTTTCTAAAAATATGACTGCCTCAAGAAAACCCTAAAAAATGCCAGACCACCTCCAATCTCACTAACACCTCTTAGAAGTTCCTAAGGGACCTGTGAATCACTATTTACTAGTTCAGATCACCTCCTAGTCCCACCTCACTAGGGAATGCTATGGTACTCAAATGACTCGTTCACCTCTTGGTCTCTCTAATCACAACACACCCTAAAGTATGAAGGAGTAACCTAAAGTTGTTGACAATAACTTAAATTTGCTACAAAATTAGGGTACTAAGTTAGGATCTCTTCCCGGACTCACCTTCACTTAAAAATCTAAGAACTAGACAAACCAACAATCTATCTCCTCCTGGTCTCAAGAGTGGCAAAACACTAAATTCAGATGTAACACCCCAAATTTTATTAAAAAGAAGAGAAAATAAAAATATAAAGAAAGAAATAAGGAATAACACAAGTTGAAGTACTGAAGTTATGCAAGATGCAAACTTTAAAATAATTATGTTTAAAAAGAAGGGCTGGCCGTCCATGCCCCCACTACCCACCTATGTTCTCGGCTGAAAAAGGAAGAAAAAAGAAGAACTCCCGGTTTTAGAGAGAGAAAAAACTGAAATCTTCTTAAAGGTGAGTTTTCTTGAGTTAATGATCGGTTTCAACCGAATTTTCAGCTTCTAGGCCGAGATTTGTGGTGCTAAGTTCCTGTTTTCGTGGGTTTAGGAGCTGAATTTGCAGGTGAAAGTGTGTTGCTCGAAGGTTGCTTCAGGTGAGTTCTTGAACCCCTCTTTTACTGATTTTCGAAGTGTTGGAGCTGTTATGCATACCGAACAAAAGATTTTTTTTAGTAACCGTGAGTTTTTCATCATGTTGTTCAATGGTGCTCTGTTGTTGTATGTTTTAAGGATATGTTTGATGTTTAGCATGTTTTAGTGTTTGTAGCATGGTAGAATTATGTTAAGATGTGCTAGACCGATGTTTGGGGGTGGTTTGTAGAATTTGTTATATTTCAGATTGTTGTCATGTGCCCAAGATCATGTGCCCAAATAGTAGTCATGCGCTAGCATGATGCCCATGCGCCTAAGTGTAGGCCATGTGCCCAAACAGTTGCCCATGCGTCCAGAGTTGCCCATGCGCCTAAGTGTAGGCCATGCGCCCAAACAGTTGCCCATGCGCCCAGAGTTGCCCATGCACCTAAGTGTTGGCCATCCGCCCCAGCAGTGCCCATGCGCCCAAAGTTGCTCATGCGCCTAAGTGTTCATGCGCCCCAGCAGTGCCCATGCGCCTAAACAGGGCTCATGCGCCTGTATAGTGGTAATGCGCCTAGGCTATTTTCCTTAGAATTTTTATGCTCATGCGCCTGAGATGTCCAACTGTTCTTAATTTTGGACATAGGGATTTCTGAGGATTTTATGAGGTAGTTGGTTGAGATAGGTTCTGTTATGATATGATGGTTTGGGCTTGGTATGTTATGCATGTTTGTGTGATGTGTTATCTTTCCATGTTTAACGGTTTTCAAAATGTATGTATTATGGTATGTAATACATTATTTATGATGTTATGACTTTACGTGGTATGATGTAAGAATGTACGTAAAGTATTATGTAACGAAAGTGAAAGATAACGAATGATGAGATTGGAAGTAATGGATGATGAGATCCTTGTCACGTACCCTGGTACTATGTCAGTCTTCGGATATGAGTCGGGGGTATTGCATGAGACAGGATGGCATGTGAAAGCCATGAGATCCTTGTCGCGTACCCTGGTACTGTGTCAGTCTTTGGACATGAGTCGGGGGTTTGTTTACAGGCCCGGCACAGTATCAGTCTTCGGACATGAGTCGGGGGTATTGCATGAGACAGGATGTCATGTGAAAGAGATGAGGTCTTGTTGCTCGCCCCGGTACTGTGTCAGTCTTCGGACATGAGTCGAGGGCTTGTTTACAGGCCCCAGCACAGTGTCAGTCTTTAGACATGAGTCGGGGGTGTTGCATACGAGATGGGATCCTTGTCGCGTACCCCCATACTGTGTCAGTCTTCGGACATGAGTCGGGGGTTTGTTTATAGGCCCCGACACAGTATCAATCTTCGGACATAAGTCGGGGGTATTGCATGAGGCAGGATTCGGAAGATAGTAAGTATGTATTGTTTGATGATAAACGATGACGAAGATAATTAATTATTATCAATGTGTACGTATGATGTGTGATCGCGATTGAAAGTAAAAAGGTTGTTTTAACGAAAGTAAAGTATTTTTATTTATAAAACTAGAACTCACTCAGCGTCGCTGACTTTTGTATGTATAATAGTTGGCAGATATTTTGTTGATGCTGAGTTGCAGGCATGGATGCATAAGCTATTGTGGGCGTTTTGAGGCTGACATCCACATTTTGATATGATGTTGTATTTTGAAATTCATATGAATGATGCAATGTAATGATATGTTTTAACTTATAAATAAAATGTTTTAAATTCCGCTGCATAAGTAATGTATATTTTTAAATATTTTATGTAATGACGGTCCAGCTGTAAGTGTCCCGGGAACGGGGCCTTACATAAGATATTCACAGATTGCTTATAGGGCTATCCAAGTCAAAATACCATTAGATTTTTACCACAAACCAAAATTCTGTGGATATCATGTAAAAACTTATGTTTGAAACTACTAAAGCGACAAATCAAAGTAACACACAAAGCAACTCATAAAAGTCAATTACTAAGTGCATTTAAACACATCATCATCATCAACACAAACCGTTTTTTTACCAAACTATTAAACCATATTTATTCATGTCTAAAACTAAAAATTATAATTATAAATATTCGTCATACGATGTAGGTAGCATAAATGGGTTTAGCTACTCATCATCTTTAAAGCATAAAACATTACATTCAATAATTAACATAATGATAAACCAAATCAACTCACAATAATTATAGTCTAAAACATTAAAAATATGAAATGAAACCCAAGGTTCTTGTTCTTTAATCCTGCACTATAGGCTTCAAAAACAATCAACAAACACTCGTTAAATGCCTTTGCTCATCCAAAGAATGTTCTTTTTCATTCTAGGGGTTGCTTGAAGTCTTCTCGGGGGTTAACTAGGTCTCCCTCTTCATTCAAAATTGTTTTAAACTAGAAAAACAGATCAACGAATTGGGCTTGAAATGCTCGATGTGGGTCACACAGAGTGGAGCTAAAATAGGCTGTTGGACTGCTGCTATTGATTTTGGGTTGCAACTATAGTGTTGGGCTGCTGCAGTTGATTAGGGTTACAGCGTTTGATTTTTTGGTTTCATTTTCTTTTTTTTTCTTTCTAATTATTTTTTATCATTTTATTTTATTTAACAACTTATACCTCTAGTTCTTCGCAATCTCATGCTCCGCTCCAAGCGTTCATGACTTGATAATATCTTCATGTTTTAATTCCATCTTCACAAACCCCTATAAAAATAATAAAATGAATAGATAAATAATATAAATAACTAAAAACGAATGAAAACCAATAGATACCTAAAGATAGACAAAGAGATATCAAAATCCAATAAAAATCTAATTAAAACTTATAAAATCTATAAACTTAAATACAATCTACATGGAAAATAAGATGTGTTTTACAACACATCAAACATTCCCACACTTGAACCTTTTTCGTCCTTGAAAAAGAATTATGTCATGGAATCATAACAAGAATTTGAAAAAGAATTATGTTATCTTATCTTAAATCAGCATATTGATAATGATTGCCGACATATTTGTCCTCTTAAAGCTAACAACCGATTTCAGGCCATAACCATGACAATTTAATCAAAGTATGTTCAATCATCTATGTGTTTCACACTAAGAAAGCCACAACTCCACACAATCTCGTTTTCAAGCTTATAAGCTAAAAGGATATTGCCTACCGCTATATATAAACCAAAAGCATCTAAATTAAATTTGTGTTGGATAATGGATTAATTTTTTTACTAAGATTTCTAAATATTCTTATTATACCTAACTTAGAGGTCGTATCCACAAGTCACCATCCCAGTAGAAAACAACTTAAGCTTTGGTAACTTTTTATTTTTTTTCTAACTTAGCCTAAAGGGTGTATCAACAGAGCTATTATCCCTGAGGGTAACACCATAGGCATCGTTATCCATATCTAGCTCAAAATGGATGATGGAAGTTTTTTTGGCGCCAAAATTGTGTGCCATTTAATTTAAACACTTTGGTATTACATATAGTGGCCCTTTTATACTATCTAATAGTTTTGGTTTTGTTATTTCTCCTAAGATGAGAACCCACAAAAATCATGATTATAATTAACTGCATTAATTCAATCCTAAGGGACCTTTCTATCAGTTGGGCCTACCCACATATCGCTGATCAAATGTGCTTCATTCATTTATTTAGATCATAAATATACTATTTAGAAAACCAATCCTAATTTTGCCTATCATTATCCATTTATTTTTATGCACACTTCAATTTCAAAGGACATTTTCTAAGATTCTCTTATGTTCTTTTTTTATTTTTTCTTTCTTTTTTGGCTCAATACATAGGTTTGGACTCAAGTCACCATCCTCACCCTTAAAATATGCATTGTCCGTAATGTAGTAATGGAAAAAACAAATACTAAAAACAAAATAAAATATATTAAGATAAGTAATGTAATAGACTCCCAAGGTATATATGGTGAAAGCACGCAAAAGCGTGTCCTGACTGTCCAACATGCACAACGGTATAGCATTTCGGTTGTGGTTGTAATGTTAAGACCTGTAAAAATAAAACTAGAAAGCAAAATAAAGTAAAAATACTAGGTAAGTGGGATTCTTGTTTACAAAAATAATTTTTAGATTGACCCCACCCGAATAGAGTTTGGGTACGGGCAGGGAAAATCAAGCAATGAAAATGGCCAAGGTAATCCCCCAAGACTCGATAACGATACAAAAAATAAACTAAATTAAAAGAAAATAAAATAAAAACGAAAACATACCTATTGTGTGATGATACAAACTCTATAACAATAAACATATTTGCACCTCACATGCTAACCAATAGGGGTCAAGTGTAGCCCCTCGTGTCTCTTCAGCTCTATTGGTCGGAACTAGATAAATCACCTTATCCTCCTGATCATCAGATGTCCCTTCAATATAGTTCTTAAGATGGTTCCTATTCACCTTCCAATCACGTCCATCGTTTGCATCAATCTCCACTACCCCATAGGGGAATACCTCTATCACCACCAAAGGACTAGACCACCGAGACATCAATTTTCCAAGGAATAACCTAAGTCATAAAGCATAAAGAAAAACATGATCCTAACACTTAGATTCCTTAACACTACTCACGTAACGATGGTGTTGCTATTTCACCTTCTCCTTATACGCCCACGACTTCTCATACTCCTCGTCCCGTAACTCCTTTAACTCATGAATCTGGAGAAATTGGGTCTTCCCCATGTGAGCAATGCCAAGATTAAATTTTCTCAAAGCCTGATACACGCGGTACTCTAACTCAAACGGCAGATGGCATTTTTTTTCCTATAAACCATCCTGAAGGGAGTGGTTGCAATAGGAGTTTTGTATGTCATACGGAAGGCCAAAGGTGCATCATCCAGATTCTCGGCCCAGGCTATGCGGCTCTATCCGATAGTCTTCTCCAAGATTCTCTTAATACCATAACTAGCATTCTCCCCTAGTCTGTAGATGATAGGTAGTTGAAAGCCGATGGGTAACTCTATAGCGTTTCAACACTTTTTCCATATGTGCATGTGCCATGATCACTAATGATGGCCTTAGGAGTGCCAAACTTAGCAAACAATTACCTTAGAAACTTCACTTCAACCCTAGCACCTATTAGTGGACAAGGCTTTCGCCTCCACCTACTTAGACATATAGTCAATAGCTATAAGAATGTAACGACTCCCGTGTGACATGGGGAATGGTCCCATGAAATCAATAACATTGAAAATCTCAACTACTTGAATTGGGATTTGGGGAATCTCATTTCGGGATGAGATGTTGCCGGCTCGCTATCGGGCATCACAACTACGGACAAACTCATGGGGGTCCTTAAAAATGATAGGCCAATAAAACCCCATATCAAACACCCATTTAGTGGTGTAAGTCCCCACGTAGTGGTCGCTAGCCAGCTCCAGATGAAAATGCTCAAGAATACTATGAGCCTTAAGTCCAAACACGCATCTCCTAACTATCTGGTCTGCACCTATGATAAACAAATAAGGATCCTCCTGGATATAAAACTTTAGATCAGCAAAGAATCTCTTCTTTTGCTGGTATGACATCTCGTCAAGGAGTTCTCTTGTGAAAAGGTAGTTTGTAATATTGGTGAACCATGGAAAGCCCTCCTCCTGAGCTCACACGAACATCATAATCTCATGGAGAAAGGAATAACCTATCATTCCCTATCTAGACCCCTTGCTCTTTTCACTCTCTAGTCTAGATAGGTGATCAACTGTCATATTCTCCACTCCCTTCTTATCTTTTATCTCTATGTCATACTCCTGGAGCAAGAGATTCCACCTAATCAATCTTAATTTCATGTCCCTCTTCGTGAACAAGTAGCGAAGAACATCATGATTAGTGAAAATAATTGTCTTAGAAAGGACAAGGTAGGACTATCATACCCTCAAAATCTATATGCGAGGTTTTACTGCGAGGTGTGTGAACAAACTAGGATCCAAGTCATTAGTTACTCAGAACGACTCTATATATAACATTTAGACACAAAATTAGAGTTTAAAACATTAAATAATTGCGCAGGCGTTTAGTAATTAATTCAAACCCAAAGTACTAAAATGTAAAATGCGCAAAACACGCGCCCAAAGCATGGTTTAAATGTATGCATAAAACCAAAATGTAAACAAATGAATATTTAAAAGCATGCTCGACTCGTGAGTGCTCCTAGACGCAGCTTCTAATAACGACCTGAGAAAAGCATTCTAAAATATCAACACGATGGTTGGTGAATTCAAGAGTTTGCATTTATCATAAATATTAATAGTAGTAAAACATAAGTAAGTGCATTGAAATAGATAGCTAGTCTAATTTCATAAGTTACAACCATAGTGATTTTGCGATCGAAGTTGACTATGTACGTTTGTTTGCCTTCCTCCATGACATACAAAGTCATGACAATGTTGGTTGTTTAGGATAATATTGCACCCGCTTGACCTCCAATCGTACGGGCAGGGCTTGTCAGACCTAGTAGTACTACCCAATATTACCCGTTAGTTTCCTTTATTAATGATGAAAAAATACAAGGTCTTTCAATGGTATATCATACTATATTATACAATACACAACTTATAATAGTAAAGTGTTTGTAAAAAGTATGCTTTCTCCTCCAAAAAGAGAGTGTATAAAAGTGAGGTATTGAACTCACCTGGTGTGCAAACGAACAAGATAAGTGGAGCTAGAGATGAGTGGATAGACAACCTGTCAAAGGATACCTAGAACACGTGAGTACATAAATACGTGTAACCAAAATAGCTTAAGAAACTCTAAGTGCTCAATCAACACATTGTCCCAATTGATTTGGAAAACATTGACACATTTGAACTAGTTGACCCATTTGACTTATTAGTGACATATTAAGTGAAATCTTGTTTGATCAAGTATAGTAACTTAATACCCAAGATTATCATGCAAACGATTCACGTATGTCATATTATGAACCTTAAGTTCTAGCAAAAATCATCATACTTACATAGCTTATCATGCAACACATGCGAATCTCAAAAATTCATCATGCTCAACATAAATATAAATAAATTCCAACTAATAACCCACACATTGAGTTTAATCACGCACTACATGCCATGTGAAGCAACTCACTACTTCACATCCTAAACCCTGCCAATCCCCAACATGATTCATACCAATCAAGAATATTAAACATACATAACTATGACATACTATAATTCAAGCATAATTACATACCCTTCTAACAT